>OX451741.1:501337739-501599536 GCA_948472305.1 Vicia faba
AATCCTAATTCTAAGTTATTTTTAATTATTTGAGAGAAATGTTAAAGTTTAACTTAATTTACTAAAGAATTTATGTACATGTTTATTTACAAAATAAATTAGTAATTAATAATAATAATAATGATGAGAAAATTATTTATTAAAAAAATGATGAAAAAGTTAAAAAAACCTAATTTCTACATATTTAATTTATTAAAAAAAATATTAAAGTTTTGAAACCTAAATTAATCTAATTAATTGTTTAGAGTTTATTTACAAAAATAATAATAGTGAAATTAATATTAATAAAATAAACATTTTGATTTTTATGATTTTCCTGTTTTTTACTATTTTTTATATTTTATGAAAATAAGTTAAATTAAAGGAATTAATTAAAAAAAGAAATAATTGAAATAAATAAAATAAGGAAAAGAAAGAAAATACAATACCTTGGGGGGTTTCTGTCCCCTTTTTGGAGGTGAATTGGAGTGGTTTGGCCATTTGTGTTCTGGCCTCATCATGCATAAGTTGTTCTACTTTGGCCATTTGGCTTTTGGCTTTTGGCCATTTGCGTTTTGGCTTTTGGCCATTTGTGTTCTGGCTTCAACATTCCTTTAATGTCTGGCTTAATGTCTGCCTCGCCATGTATTGGTGTCATGCATAAAATATTCTGTTTTGGCCATTTGGCTTTTGGCCTTTTGGCCTCAACGTTCCTTAATGAACGTGGGATCCTGTCTAAATCTGCAGTGTTGAACCTCAAGAACACATTAAATAAAATCATAAAAATTCAAATAAAACCAACATATGAAGAAATTTAATGTTTAGGCACAATATGGCATGTAGGAATGATTATACCCTTTTGATCACGGAGATCAAATCAACCTTACCCTTACTGGAAAAGTAGTGACATGAATGCTTTTATGCCCTTTGGATCATGGAGATCAAGCCAGCCTTACCCTTACTGAAGAAGTAATAAGATGTTGGTTTGTAACTGAGATGGCTTGTTTGTAGTGAGAGAGGGATTTGTAATAAGGATTTCAAGGTTTGTTGTGGCAAGGTTTTTTTTCTCTCTTTTCCTCCTTCTTTTTTTTCTCTCTTTTTCTCCTTCTTTTTTTCTCTCTTTTTCTCCTTCTTTTTTTCTCTCTTTTTCTCCTTCTTTTTTTCTCTCCTTTTTTGTGTGACAAGAAGGTGATTATATAGTGGAAATTAGGGTAAAGCAAATGGGTTTTGAATGTGCAATTGGGCCTCCAATGTTCACTTGAATTCGTCACTTTCCAGGCTAAATCGCAGGGACTTAAGTGCATTTTTTGAAGTTGAAATGTGAAAACAAAATGTAGCCGACATCGAGAACTAACTTCTGTCCGAAAATCGACTCAATCGGATAAACGGTGAATTAGTTATGAATTTTTGAAGTTTCAGCTCAGACAAACTTATTTTGGGCTCCAGTGTCGACTCTGACACGTTCTTCAATAAAAAACTGGTATTGATCGGTGCATAATTTGGTCTCGACTTTTGAAGCAAAGTTGTAGATCTATGAGTCAGTGACCTTGTGTAAAAATATGAGTCCAATCCGATAAAAATTGACCGAGTTATGAATTTTCGAAGTTTCGGCTCAGATGAAATAATATTCAGCATTCAGGATTTTCAGCGTGTCACGCACTCTGAGCAAAAAACGAAGGCCTTTTGAATACCGTTTGAACTCAATACCTTCTGTAAAAATGTAGCCAACTCAATTTGTGAAATTTTGGCACCGGAACCAGCTCGATACGATGAAAATCGACCAAGTTATGATTTTCTGAACATGATGCAAATAAACTTCTGTCACAAATTTTCTGTATGAAAATACTTGATAAATCCACATTTTTGAAGACCTTATGATCGAAATTGGCTTCCAGCCGTGAGAGATGAAAACGTAGATAATGTCAAGACGGAATTTTGGCCACCGGAACGGGTTCAAAACGAGCCACGATCTTCAAGTTATGAATTTTTTAGCGCGTAAAAACTGCACTTTCAGCACACTTTTTCACCATATTTCTTCGAGAAAACTCACACATTCGGATACCTTCTTTAAAGAATTGACTCTTGAGCCGAACCTGAATTTGAGAATATGTTATCAGAGATATCTTGGCGAAAGAATACCTGAATATGACGCGCCGGGTTGGACTTGTGAATTTTTCTTGGAATATTTTGAGAAATATGGGAGGGCAAATTTTGGGGTACAACAGGTTCCAATGAAGGCTTCAAAGAATATGCGCAGAAATGGAGAGACCTAACTGGCAGGGTGCAGCCACCTCTAACTGACAGGGAGTTGGTTGATATCTTTATGGGAACTTTTACAAGACCTTTCTTCAATCACCTAATCAGAAGATCTTCGGTCGGGTTCACCGAGCTGATTCTAACTGGGGAACGAGTTGAAAATGGAATCAGAAGGGGAAAGCTCCAAGTGGTTGGGTTTTCTGATACTCAGAAGAAGCCATACAATGGGAATAAAGAGACGAATGTTGTGTATGTCCAGAAGGGTCGTAACAAGAGTAACCACGACCAATCTGTAACGGCAGTCTTGATCTTTAATCCTGCATCGATGCAATAATAACAACCATGAAATCAACGAAGGCAAGAGGAGCCCAAGAGACAGTTTACCAAAATCAACATACCATTGTCTCAGGCATTGCAACACATGTTGAGGATGAATCTGATTATGTTGATAGGACCTCATCCAAACCCCAAAACTTCTTCTCCTAACTACAATCCCGATGTAAGATGTGCCTATCATATTGGCAGCCCTGGGCATGATACTAACGATTGTTGGGCACTGAAATACAAGATTCAAAATATGATTGACGCTAAGGAGATTGAATTCGGCCCTCCTAAGACTCCCAACGTGATCACCTCTCCCATGCTAAATCATTGAGAGCGTCCAGTTCATTTTGAATTTTCAATTGTAATTTCTTTTGTTTGTTTGAACACTTACCTATTATGTTAAACTTTGTTTCATTAATGCATTGCATATGTTTGTCTTGAATTAATCCATTCATTTTATCTCTACTTAAACTATGATTTTATTCCCTTTTTGTGATATTCATCTCTCGTTAAAAGTTGTAAGCCTTTAGAGGGAGGATGAGGAAAACAATACCATAATCTCATACAGTATACTTTTGGACATACCTTGCTGAGAATGTACAGGCGTTCTTTCAATTCTTAAACAGTGGAGTTATAAGGAAGATAATCCCTTGTCAACCCCTTTGATCATAAGAAGTAGGAGTTTTCTTTATCACACAAATATAAACCTTTAATCATAACCTGGGGCATGGTAGTTTCTTAGTTAATTCAAATGCGCATTCAGTCGCAAGCTGTCACTTCACAACGAAAATATCCTTCTAAATAAAAAAATGGTATTGGTTCCCTATAAAATAGGCATTCCTTATCTCTAAAAAAGAATAGACCGCTAAGTCAAAACCTATGAAGAAGACTTAAGAAAAACTGGGGCATCCCACTGATTGTAATCTCAAAATAGCTAGGCAAAAATTAGGGACAATAAATCAAATAAAAGAGGTCGTTACTGTTGTACCCCAAAATTTTCCCTCTCATTGTCTTCCAAGGTTTTATATTACATGGGTGATTACAAACACTTGCCTAAAGAAAAATTAAAATTTTGGAATGATAGCAAAGTGTCTTTCGATTGGCATGTCAACGGTATCCTTCGATTGGCATCTGAACAGTGTCCATCGATTGGTATGCCAACAATGTCTTTCCATTGGCATCTGAGTAAGTGTCATTCGTTTGGCATATCAGAGTAAAGTTTCCTTCAATTGGCATGTCAAAAATCTTCGATTGGGCATTTAAAACCTTTCAATCAAGATCAGTTCGCAAGGCACACGAGGCCAAGACTTCTTCAGATTTTCCTTTAACCCACTAGGCAGAAAACTTCCTTCAACCCATAAGGAAAATACCTCCTTCGTTCCTAATTCGATTCACTAGGGAAAGGCCCCTTTTATGCTTGATTTGTCCACCCTCATGCTAGCGTCCACAAGGCATTGGTTGCCTTTGTACCAGCTTCCACCTCGACACGCATGATAGTCCCTTCAAAGGCGCATTCATATGGTGCCTTCGAAGAAGCATTCATTTGTTCATTCGAAGGACACATGATTATTGAAAACAAGTTTGCTTTCTGGTGAGTCTTGGTCCAAGATGCTTGCTGGACAAAATCCTGCATGCTGCCAAGCCCAAGCCCGCTGTACAAGTACATTCCTGCCAAAGGAAGCTTCGACTGGCCAGAATGAAGTCATTCAATTAGGCTAGTTGAGTAGTGTCAAAGCAATCGAAGAGGGATAACTTAGGCGCTGATCGAAGAAGCCAGGATGTCGATGCCTTGTACAATTCGAATCAAGATCCAGAGTCAATCGAAAAGTAAAGATCTGAGGGGCTTTCAAAGAAGCCATGATAAGGGAAACTCTGAACAGGTTTGAATTGGAATTCAGAGTAATCAAAGATCTGAGCAATTTGAATTGAGGTAGACAGACTCAATCGAAGGAGCTATAAGGATAAAACCAAAGCCATTCGAAGGAGGAAACTTAAGGCTAATCAAAGGGCATGGCCTGAAGGCATTCGAAAGTCAAATGTGTCCAAGTTCACTCAAGATTTCAAAATGGCAAGAATTATCCAAAAATGTCCAACTTTTAATGTGTTGGACTTTTGTATCATGGCCTTCAAAGCCTAGTTAGTGGTTGTCCCTTTCCATTACCATGCACCCTCATATCCCTATAAATATAAACCCAGACACATACACAAAGGATAGAGGAGATACATACGCCCAGAAGTTACACGCATACTACCTCAAACACGGATAGCCTTCCTCAGAGCAAAATTCTAAGATTCTCTAAAATTTCCAAAGCAAGAAGGCACGAGGAGATTCCCATTTCCAACCATTTCCAGACAAGATCCAAGTCATCCCAAGCTCAGATCGAAATACCTCCAGTTGGTAAACTTTTTTTATCATTCAATCTGTAATGTAAACTCATTTGATTGCATATTCATGTTATTCTTGTTGTTTGAGAATGATTTAATATGGTATATGTAAGTTGTAGCATCCATATGTTAGGATACAATGCTAGGGGCCTTCGAAATAAATTGCTTTCGAAACTCATGGTTTAGACCATCACAGATTGAAACAACCTCATATTCGAAACTCAATTTTGTAATTTAATTTATTTAATTATTTTGATATTATTTTATAATTTAAAAATAATTAGAACTAGGTTCATTTAATTCAAATATCTTTCTTAGCAAAAAAATACAAAAAATGTTAGGTTTTGTTTAGAATTTAATCTTGATTAATAACTTTTTTTTATTAATTAAATTTAGATTTAAGTTAGTTTAACTATTTTCTTAAAATAAACAAAACCAAAAAAAAAAGATCTTTTATGTTTACTTAGCATTTTCCTAGGATTTTTAGACGTTCGTCTCTATTTCGCACGCATTATCTTATTCTCGCATTTTTTAAAATAATGTACCTACTGACAGTATGTAATAGATTAAACTAGGACTTTATCGCTTTATTTATTTTTCTCCCAACTTTTGGACATGTAAGTTCACCCTCCCTGAAGCATTGTAATAGCGTAGGATTTACAATTCCCGCACTTTAAATTTCTGCAAACTATTAATTTCCTAGATGTATGATAATAGGGTTGCATGACAAGAGCCTAATAACCAATTATTAGCAACCTAACTCAAGACTAAAATAACTGAACATAACACACATTTCACATACACACCTCTAGGGTACCCCACTTCAGTTTCCTTCGGAAATTAGTCACAACTCTCAAAATGTGAGAGGTTTTAGTGGCTACCCTCTGGTTCAAAAAGATCATAAGTCCCTCGATGACCCTCTCGGTGTTACCTCGGTGAAAATATGATCTTAGAATCCTAGGGTAGCTACTAAAGCTTCTTGCCCAGTTGCCTTTGTGACTATAAAAACATCCCTTTGATTGTCCCTCAAACATTCAACGATAGGGCTACCTACTCACTAATAGTAGGATAGCACAGTCTAAAGGATAGGAGGAAAAGAACGAACCTTTTCGAGTATAAGTAGATAGCTATTAGGTGCTTGCTCAAAACAAACTTTTCGCACCTAGACAAAAACATTTCAAAAACATTTGCTTTATCAACACTCTTAAGGACTGATACAGGAGTTATCATAAAGCGAATCGCCACACTAAGGCATTTTCAAATACTTTTCAAAAACACAAAGCACAAGGTATTTAAAAAATGAGCTAAGCCTCTAAGAGCCTGTAGAAAACTATGAATGGAAAGGGTGCTAACACCTTCCCTTTCCATAATCTACCCCTCTCACTCAGAAAATTCTCGAAAAGGTATTTTTCTGTTCTTTTCACCCTTTCCTTAATTTGGATAAAAGAAAAGTCGGTGGTGACTCTTGCTTACCGCAACATTTGCAAACACAAACGCAAAACCAGTATAACAGTCAGTTCTGCCACCATATCATAGAACTAGCGACTATGCTGGAGATCTAATAAAAAGTGGGCTTACCTTAGAGCTTAGGTCATATTTAACTTGCTTTTCTTGTATGCTTTGTTTTCTTTATCTTTAAGGGTTTTGCTTGGGTTTACTTATAAAGATCCTACACCCGAATCTGGGGCACCTTTTAGGTAAGTAATAATAGATCGTGGGGACTCTGCAGGGTATACTGACACGGTTGAAACGATAGCTAAGTTGATGTGGCACATTTATTGGTACCGGTAGCCCTTGAGTAGTCAAGGAGAATACATGGACGTTTTGTGGTGTCATGAAGGATCAACTGATCTTAGAACCTTTAATTGAACCAACTTGGCCATTAGGAAGTATTGAGATACCCGGCTTTGGTGCAGTCTGAAGTTGGTTGATACTCGATACTACACTCATTGAGATCTGACTTCTGGAATATTTCGGTCACCAATAAAGAGGCTTGCGCTGAAACAATGTCGGTGAAGAAAGATCAGTGATATTGAGATTCCCTAGAACCCGATTACTATTGATAGGACAAGTTGAACCAACTAAACTTCAAGAGGGTACTTACCTGTGGAATCCATGCAAGCCTAAACCTAAGGATTTGTTTCTGTGATTTTATATATTTGTTTGTACATAACATCATAACATCGTAACGTGGCATATCACACTAACCATTTCAATGACTTTTAGGACTTATCTTTGTGTCTGTTTTAAAGGACATGGCTCCCATTCACAGAAATACTATCCAATTCAATCTCGTAAGGGTGCCTCATCAACTCAAAGAGTTGGCATCAAGGGCTCCTGAGAATTCTCCATTCACCCAAAGACATGATCGACTCTTCAGTTTGGTCACTTCAAGCCCTAATGAAGATATGGTGAAAGTTCTCTTTCAATTCTTTGACCCTTTACATCACTACTTTACATTTCCCGACTACCAGTTGGTGCCTACCATGGAAGAGTTTTCCCAGTTATTGGGTGTGACTATCCTCAATCAGTTACCCTTCAATGGTATGGAAAGAGACCCAAAGCCTGAATAAATTTCTTAAGCCCTATATTTACAATGGTCCGACGTTGTGGCAAGTTGGGAAACAAGAAGCGGTATCAAAGGGTTTCTAGTCAAGTTTTTGTTTGAGAAAGCTCATCATTTTTTGTATGATTTAGACTTAAAAGCCTTTGAGGAGGTATTAACCCTTCTCATCTATGGGGTGGTACTGTTCCCTAATCCGGACTAACTCATAGATGTGAATGCAGTCAAAATTTTCATGTCTCATAATCTGGTGCCTACCTTACTTGGAGACATTTTGCACTCTTTTCACACTCGCACTATAAATAGAAGGGGAACCCTCATGTGTTGCACTCCTCTATTGGCTAGGTAGTTTATTTCTCACCTACCTCGATATGTGTTGAAGAATGAGCAAGGCATGCAGTGGTCTAATAGGTTGATGTCTCTCACGCATTCGGGTATTCACTGGTGCTCTCGATCTATGGAAGAAGTTACCATCATTGATCACTGTGGGGAATTCCCTAATGTCCCTCTCCTAGTAATTAGGGGATGAATCACTTATAACCCTTGTTTGGAGTTGCGACAGTTTGGGTATGCTAGGAGGGACGGTCCTCATGATGCATTGATCAGGGAATTACATTTGACTATGATAATGATGTCCAAGGGTACCGTCATAGGTTCATCCGAGCTTGGGGCATGGTAAACAGAATAGATAGAAAGACATTGGGGCATAAGAACTCCATCCCTTTGTAGCCTTATCTTAAGTCGGTGCGAGCACCCGCTTAAAATCTCATGATGCCTTACCCTGCCATCCTACCTATCATCATGGAACTTATCACCGAGACAGGTGTACCTCATACTATTCTTCATCCTGACATGTCGACTACTCTCGAGGAATTGCAAAGATCATGGATTCAAATAAAAGAGGATCGATACACCTTTGAAAACCAATTCTACGCAAGTGAGAAAAAGGTTTCAGAGCTTACAAGACAACTGCATGAAGAAAAAAGTTTGAATGCCTACATCGCACCAAAGAGGATGCGCTCATGGGAAGCCTGAGCCCTGTTTGATTTAGGAGTTTTGTTTATCTTTGTTTCTTCCATTGTAAGCCCAAGAGGCATCGGTGTAATCATTTAAACTTATGAATGCAATTAATGTGTGTTCTCTCCTTGACTAAGAAAATTTAAGATCTTAAAAGTCCTTGAAAACATTAAATAAACATTATCATGCATTTCATTGCATAAACAAGTATTTCAAGGCAGGTGTTTTATCTTTTATCTGTTTATTTCAGCAAAAAAAATGGCTCTTGAGCAGACAGTGCGGGACCTCCAAGCTCAAAATGCTCAATTTTAGCAAATGTTCATAGCTCTGGCCAAGGGGCAAGAAGATCTGAAAGCTTTAATCATCAAAGAAAAGACCAAGAAGCCGAAGAAACCAATTGGTGTCTTGAATTTGGTTAGAAGATTCAAAGGGCCGGCTAGACGAGCTCTAGATTTCACAACCACGTCAGATTAAGGTGAAAATCAAGGAGAAAAGCCCACAGAAGAAAACAACAACCTAGGGTCTGAGGAGGATGAACCTGATTATTCTGAGGAGCGGTATCCTCTTGCTGATGATAAACACAAACAGTTGGAGGATCGACTCAATTCTATGGAGATCCAGAGGGTACGCGGGCTATATTTTGAAGAGTTAGGACTGGTTTCAGGGGTGGTCATCCTGCGGAAATTCAAGGTCCCCACTTTTGCTAAGTACGACGGTGTCTCCTGTCCTAAGCTACATTTAAGGTCGTATGTCAGGAAGATTCAACCCCACACTACTGATAGGGATCTGTGGGTACACTTCTTCTAGGAAAGTTTGTCAGGGACTCAGCTGGAATGGTTCTATCAACTAGAAAGAACCAATATTCGTAATCGGGAAGATCTGGATGCTGCGTTCATCAAACAGTACCAATATAATGCTGACCTCACCCCAACTCGTACGCAATTGCAAAGTATGTTTATGGGTTCCAGCGAAGGTTTTAAAGATTATGCCTAAAAGTTGAGAGACCTTGCAGGAAGAGTCCAGCCTCCGTTGTCTGATAGGGAGCTGGTTGACATGTTCTTAGGCACATTGTCTGGTCTATTCTTTAACCATCTGATTGGAAGTTCGTCTGTTGGGTTCACTGAACTGATACTGACTGGTGAACGGGTTGAGGCTGGCATTAAAAGTGGTAAAAAACCTTTCACAACAAAAACTCTCACTGGAAATAAGCAGGTCAGTGCTGCTTATGGCCAAAGAAATCACAATAAAACTGAGCATCGCCCAACGGTGGGGGCTATTATGATTTCAAATCCTGCATCAAACCAGCAACGAAACAATCAGCACAGACCAGATGCGCCCAGAAGACAGTTCACCTGGATCAACATGACCTTGTCCCAGGTTTTTCCACATCTGCTGAAGTCCAATCTGGTGACCCTAAAGGAGGCTCCTAAGAATCCTAATACTGCATCTCCTCTCTACAACCCAAATGCCTGATGTGCCTACCACTCTAAAAGTCCCGGACATGATACAAATGATTGTTGGGCTCTAAAGAACAAAGAGCAAGATCTCATTGAGGCGAAGTAGATTGAGTTTGATCCTCCCAAGACCCCTAACATCATAACTGCACCAATTCCCAAGCATGAACCTAGAATCAGTGCTATTGATGTTGTTTCCGCTACAGAGGATGCTGACAGCGACAGCGACTTGGACAAGTGGATCTTCCCAACCATCAGTGGTGGATTCAGTAATTGGGAGGCCAAAGATTTTGTTCCCTTTACTTTTACTCAAGAGTAATTTGTCTTTTTGTTTTTGAGGAAATTTAATATTTAAACAATTGAAACATTAAAGCCTTGTGTCTTACCTGAGGCACAATGGTCTATTTGTGAGGGTCATTGCTTCATTTTCATATGTCATTAATAAAACATTGGACATTTTGCATACCAACTTTGCGCTCTTTTTTTTCTTTTCTGCTTTTTACTTTATCAAAAAAAAAAGAAAGTTATGCTCTTACACACACCCATATATCAATCTACAGATCCACATCCACTATGGATCCCATTGATAACGGTTCTGATATTGCTCATTATGACTTTGAAAATCCGATCTACCAAGCCGGGGACGAAGGTGAGGAAGATTTTGAGGTACCAGGAGAACTTGCCAGACTGTTACAACAAGAAGAAAGGGCAATACAACCTCATGAAGAGCCAGTTGAGACAGTTAACTTGGGTAATGAAGAGGACAAGAAAGAAGTCAAGATAGGTGTCGATCTGGAGCATAGTGTTAAAGAGCGGTTAATATAGATGCTACATGATTATGTTGAGGTTTTTTCCTGGTCATACAAAGACATGTCGGGACTTGACACTGATATTGTGGTTCATCGCCTACCTACAAAAGAGGATTGCCCTCCAGTGAAACAGAAGGTTCGTCGTATGCGGCAAGAGATGTCAGAAAAGATCAAGGCTGAAATCGTGAAACAGTTCAACGCTGGTTTCTTAGCTATCATCTCTTATCCATAATGGGTTGCCAATGTTGTTCAAGTACCTAAGAAAGATGGTAAGGTACGTATGTGTGTGGATTACAGAGACCTGAACAAGGCAAGCCCCAAGGATGACTTTCCGCTTCCCCATATTGATGTTCTGGTTGACAACACCGCACAGCATAAGGTATTATCCTTCATGGATGGCTTCTCTGGGTATAATCATATCAAAATGGCACATGAGGACATGGAGAAAACGACCTTCGTCACACAGTGGGGCACTTTCTGTTACAAAGTTATGCCATTTGGGTTAAAAAAACGTTGGGGCAACCTATCAGTGCGCCATAGTAGCTCTGTTTCACGATATGATCCATCATGAGATGGAGGTCTACATTGATGATATGATAGCTAGACCTCATACTGAAGAGGAGCACCTTGATCATCTACAAAAGCTGTTTGAAAGCCTGAAAAACTACAAACTGAGGTTGAACCCGAATAAGTGCACCTGTAGAGTAAGATCCGGTAAACTCTTAGGTTTCGTTGTTAGCCGCAAAAGAGTTGAAGTGGACCCTGCAAAGGTTAAAGCTATACAAGAAATGCTAAATCCTTGCACTGAGAAAGAGGTTAGGGGATTCTTAGGATGCCTAAATTAAATTTCCAAATTCATTTCCCATCTGACCACTACTTGTGAGCCAATCTTCAAATTACTAAAGAAAGATCAAGCAGTGAAGTGGAATGATGATTGCCAGATTTCCTTTGAAAAAATCATGGAATATATTCAAGAGCCTCCAATCTTAATGCCTCCAGTTGAAGGAAGACCTTTGATTATGTACTTAACAGTATTGGAGAACTCAATGGGGTGTGTGCTGGGGCAGCATGACGAGTCTGGTCGAAAAGAGAATGCAATATACTAGCTTAGAAAAAAGTTTACCAACTGTGAAACAAGATACTCACTGCTCGAGAAAACTTGATGCGCTTTGGCATGGGCTGCTCGCGGACTAAGACAGTATATGTTGACTCACACTACCTTGTTGATATCTAAAATGGATCATATCAAGTACATCTTTGAGAAGCCTGCTCTCTCCGGAAGAATAGCAAGATGGAAAATGATCCTGACCGAATACGACATTCAATACACAACCCAAAAAGAAATTAAGGGAAGTGTATTAGCTGAGAATTTAGCTCATCGGGCTGTGGATGACTACCAATCCATGAATTTTGAGTTCCCGGACGAGAACAGCATGTTAGTAAATGATTGTGAAAAACCTGGACCGGATGAAGGACCTGAAAAAGGATCCCGATGGACTATGGTTTTTGATGGAGCTTCCAACGCTCTTGGCGATGGCATCAGCGCTGTGATCATATCCCCTGAAGGCTTTCATACTCCTTTCACTACCATATTATGCTTCAATTGAACCAACAATATAGCTGAGTATGAAGCATGCATCATGGGTCTCAAAGTTGCTATCAACTTGAGGATCAAATTCTTGAGTGTATTTGGAGACTCGGCCTTAGTAATCAGTCAAATCAAAGGAGAATGGGACACGAAGCATCCTAATCTTATCCCTTACAGAGAGCATGTGTTGACACTGATCCCACACTTTGAAGAAATTACCTTTGAGCATTTTCCACGAGAGGAAAATCAACTAGCGGATGCGCTAGCTACTATGTCATCTATGTTCAAGGTCATGTGGGATAATGAGGCTCCTCAGATCACTATTGAAAGGATGGACGAACCAGCATACTGTCACGAGATTGATACTGAAGAAGTAGTGGACAAGCCTTGGTTCCATGAAGTCAAAAGATATCTTGAAGCCCGAGAGTATCCTGAAGGAGCTTTAGTCAATGATAAGAAGTTCCTAAGAAGGTTTTATGCCAAGTTGTTTCTCAGTAACAGGATCCTGTACAAGCGCAACCACGACTCTACTTTGCTTCGGTGTGTAGACAAGAGTGAAGCACAAAAGATTATGGTTGATTTGCATGAAGGTACCTTTGGCACCCATTCTAGTGGGCACACGATGGCTAAAAAGATCCTACGGGAAGGATACTATTGGTCCACTATGGAAGTAGACTTTTATCAGCATTCACGAACTTGTCATAAATGCCAGATCTATGCTGACAAGGTGCATGTACCTCTGGTTCCTCTAAATGTCTTGACTGCTCCTTGGCCATTTGCAATGTGGGGCATTGACATGATCGGAGAGATCAGACCTAAAGCTTCTAATGGGAACCGCTTCATCCCGGTTGCCATTGATTACTTCACAAAATGGGTCGAGGAAGCCTCATTTGCTTCCGTTACAAAGAATGTTGTGTCCCGTTTCGTCAGACATAACCTTATTTGTCAGTACGGTATTCCAGAAAGAATCATTACGGATAATGGTACCAATCTCAATAACACTATAATCACCGAGCTTTGCACGTAATTCAAGATCCAACATCATAACTCTTCTCCCTATCGACCGAAGATGATTGGCGTTGTAGAAGCTTCTAATAAAAACATCAATAAAATCATACAGAAGATGACATTGACATATAAAGATTGGAACGAGATGTTACCATTTGCTCTTCATGGTTACCGCACCACAATACGCATATCAACAGGGGCAACTCCTTTCTCTTTGGCATATGGTATGGAAGCTGTTTTACCCATAGAAGTCCAGATCTCTTCCTTGAGGATCATGAGGGATGCAAAGCTGAATGAAGACGAGTGGATTCAGACTCGACCTGACCAATTAAACCTGATCGATGAGAAGAGACTAGCGGCTGTCTGCCATGGTCAAATGTACCAAAAGCGTATGATCAAATCTTTTAACAAGAAAGTCAGACGTCAAGTATATCAGGCTGGTGATCTAGTAATCAAGTGTATCATACTGCCACAAGGTGATCCCAGGGGAAAATGGACTCCACATACGAAGGGCCATTTGTGATCAAGAACATATTTTCAGGTGGAGCCATGACCTTAACTATGATGCACAGTGACAACCTTCCACACCTGGTAAATGCGGACATAGTTAATAGATACTATGCATGAACAAAGACCCGCTAGGTCGACTGGCCTAGGCAAAAATTAGGGCATCCCGGTGAACCAAAAGGGTTCGGGCAAAAATTAGGGATATACATAAAAAAAATTGTATACCCGACAAGTCAAAAACCTGAAAAGGCGGCTTGGGAAAAAAGGGTATCCCGGTGGACTGAAAACCCGAAAGGGAGATCCAGGAAAAAGTTAGGGATTTAAAGCGTATAACTATGTCCCGTCGGATCACCTTACAGCCAATCTGCAGTATCAACTATCAAGCTCAAGTGTTACTAATCGATCCAGTCAGCTTCAGACAAGCATCAAAGAGATGAGACGCTCAAAGGCATAAAGGCAATAGCAGAATGGGAACCCAATGGGATTATTGCGCGTAGCTGTTTTCTTTGTATGCTATTTTATATTATTTCATTATTAAGACGACATTCTCTTACTAGGATGTCTGTCTCCTTGTACAAAAACACTTATTCAAGTTAATACAAAGTTATTCCTTTTAAAGTGCCAAACTATTTGTTTTAATTTTTCTGCTTTGTTTTCAAAACGTCCAGTGATTATTTTTGAACATATGCATTTGAATGTGATTACTGTTTACAAATATGCACATAAAAAACAGGGAGACAATTACCAATGGCTTTAAGAAAAGGGACAATATCTCAGGGCCATCCACAAAATCCCCGCAGATGTTTCCTCCAGCAGATACCTTATCCAGCAGGTACAGAGGCAGAGGCATCCTACTACAAGGTCACTGCCATATTCTCAGTATGCAACCTAATAGTGTCAAGTTTTCTCGTATCCTCGGCAGAGCGAGAATCTCCAACTACTGCTCTGACATCTAAAAAAAATTCCCCAATGAAGTCGCCAAGCTTCTCAAGATTCCCCAGAAGGATCTCACAAAATCCCCAACCGGATTATGAAATTTCCCTTCCCCAACAGATTTCTTCTCAAAACAACAAAACAGGAATTCCCAGCGGAAACATTCTAAATAAAGCAGACTCTCTTCTAGAAATGGTTCAGGTACGATCCAGAGATGGATTTCATCCTGACACTTATTCAAGATTCTCCTCTATAAACGGTTCAGGTACAATCCCCAAGCGGTTCACGGAGTTTTCTTTCCCCAATAGAGTTTATTTCTCTAACAACAAAAGTCCATCTCCCAGCGTTTCAACTCCAACAAATTTTAAGACCTACATTCTTCCCCCCAGTAACAATCGGGGATTTATTTTCCCTAATTCTACAGCACTACAATAGAACAACCGACACGTTCATACATTGCATTCATACATCATTTTACAAAGATCATAGCATATGCGGCACAATTGCATAAATCACAATCTCATTTATTTTGAGAGCATCATACAATTCATACGTCATGACATTGCATGAAACTGGTTTTACCTTTTCAGGTTAAATTAGCAGACAGATACACGCCATCAACTTATACAACATGTCAAAGATTAATTCCCGAAACCAAATGGGGAAACCATCTACACGACCAAGTGGTATGAAATCCCGAAGCAAGACGGGTTTACCAACAACTACAGCAGGCCACAGATTAATTCCCAAAACCAAACGGGAAAACTATTTATGTGACTGATGCTGCCAAGTTCCAGGTTAATACCTGTAACAAGCCAGAAAAACTATCTATGGACGAACGACTATAGATTAATACCTGTAACAAGCCAAGAAAACTATCTATATGAGGAGATTAAAGATTAATACCTGTAACAAGCCAGGGAAGCTATCTTTCTTTCTCAGGTCAGAGATTAATACTTGAAACCAGACAAGACAACTATCTCAATGACCAACAAAAACAAGTTCCAGATTAATACCTATAACAAGCCAGGACAACTATCTATGGATGATCGATTGTAGATTAATACCTGTAACAAGCCAGGAAAACTATATACACGACCAGATGAAGTAATCTTACATGGGTTCCTTCTCATCATCCAGATGCAGTCTAACACGGACTCATCCTGAAGCAGCCCCACACAGGCTCCTTCTCATATATCTCCGGATGTAGACTAACACGGACTCATCCTGGAACAGCCCTACACAGGCTCTTTCTAATACATGTTCAGGTAACGGTTAATTCCATTATCCCTAGCAAGTTACTGTGAAACCTAGATTTCAACCAGAAAGAAGCGAACTTTCATATCTCTAGTACATAGATAACTCCTCATTAGAGCTCTAGACAACTGAAGTTCCTAGATTCTATTCCCCACTGAGTTTTGCCCAAGCAAGAGAACAACAGAAAACCACATTTCCCAACAGAGTCCTCCTCAGACAGCAGGAAAATAATTCCCCACAAAGGGACCTCTTATGAAGTCAACATCTACTTTGGATGGCATCTGTAAGCCCATTCCTGACTTCATCAACCATCAGTGTTACTTCATGTGAGTGAAAATTTCTGGGCACTCTAGTGTTCAATGCTCTTCCATCTTCAGATCATGAAAGGCAGACAAGCCAATCTAAATCCTAAGGTTTAAGAAGATTGAACAGAGGAAGTTGTTGTACCCCATCTGAACGGTGTCCTTCGATTGGCATGCTAATATGTATTTCAATTGCCATCTAAGTAAGTGTCAATCGATTGGCATATCAGAGCAAAGTGTCTTGCAATTGGCATGTCAAAAAGCTTCGATTGGGCATTTAAAACCCTTCGATCAAGATCAGTTCGCAAGGCACATAAGGCCCAAACTTCTTCAAATTTTCCTTTGACCCACTGGGCAGAAAACTTCCTTCGACCCATAAGGAAAATACCTCCTTCGTGCCTGATTCGATTCACTAGAGAATGGCCCCTTTTATGCTTTCTTTGGCCATCCTCATGCTAGCGTCCACAAGGCATTGGTTGCCTTTGTGCCAGCTTCCACCTCGACACGCATGATAGTCCCTTCAAAGTCGCATTCATGTGGTCCCTTCGTAGAAGCATTCATTGGTTCATTCGAATGACACATGATTATTGAAAACAAGTTTTCTTTGTGGTGAGTATTGGTCCAAGATGCTTGCTGGCCAAAATCCTGCATGCTGCCAAGCCCAAGCCCCCTGTACAAGTACATTCCTGCCAAAGGAAGCTTCAACTGGCCAGAATTAAGTCTTTCGATTGGGATAGTTGAGTAGTGTTAGAGCAATCAAAGAGGCATAACTTAGGGGCTGATCAAAGAAGCAAGGATGTCGAGGCCTTATACAATTCGAATCAAGATCCAGAGTCAATCAAAAAGTAAAGATTTGAGGGGCTTTCGAGGTAGACAGACTCAATTGAAGGAGCTATAAGGATAAAACCAGAGCCATCCGAAGGAGGTAACTTAAAGCCAATCGAAGGGCATGGCCTGAAGGCACTTGAAAGTCAAATGTGTCCAGGTTCACTCAAGATTTCAAAATGGAAAGAATTATCCAAAAATGGCCAACTTTCAATGTGTTGGATTTTTGTCTCGTCGCCTTCAAAGCCTAGTTAATGGTTGTCCCTTGCCATTTCCATTCACCCTCATATCCCTATAAATATAAATCTAAACACATACACAAAGGATAGAGGAGATACATACACCCAGAAGTTACACGCATACTACCTCAAACACGGATAGCCTGCCTCAGAGAAAAATCCTATGTTTCTCTAAAATTTCCAAAGAAAGAAGGCACGAGGAGATTCCCATTTCCAACCATTTCCAGGAAGGATCCAAGTCATCCCATGCTCAGATCGAAATACCTCCAGTTGGTAAACTTTTTTTTTATCATTCAATTTGTAATGTAAACTCGTTGGATTGCATATTCATGTTATTTTTGTTGTTTGTGAATGATTTAATATGGTATATGTAAGTTGCAGCGTCCATATGTTAGTGTTGTACCCCAAAATTTGCCCTTTCATATTTCTCAAAACATTGCAAGAAAAATCTCCAAGTTGCTCAAGGTAGTCCAAGGGTTGGTCAGACAAGCTCTCTCCTAAGGCAGACTACCCCAAATTAGAGTTTTATGTTGCATCAAGATCCTTGAGTGAAAATGAACTCAAGTTCCCCCCAATGTCCTAATATGTTCTCAAGATCATACATGTCAAATTTCAAGCCATGCAGAGGAAGTTTGCTCAATCAATTGCTCAAAAGGTCCAAAAATCGATTGTGCTAGGGCAAAAGTCAATTGTGACCCAAATACAGTCAAACTTCAAGATCTTTTGTCAACATTCTCATTTTGAAGGATATTTCATAATTTGATCAAAGTTTGATCATGGTTCATCAAGGATTACTCAAAATTCATCAAGATTAAAAAGTTGCTAAATTAGGGTTTTGTAGGAAAAGTCAACTAAAACTTTGACCAAGCATAACTTTCTCATGATTTATGAGAAATGACCCATCAAAAGCTCATTTTTAAGAGGATGCAATTCCCTACAATCCATCTTCATACCCCAAGATCAAAATATGCACTCACAAGAAGTTATGAATTTTTACATTATAGGTCATTTTGGAAAGTCAACAAAAACACCTTTTTTGTCAAAGCTTCTAACTTGAGAATGGAATATCAAAATGAGATGAGACCAAAAGGGTTGATTATAGGACATCTCAAGCTTTCTAAAAAGTCCAAGAACACTTCCAAAAGTTCAAACTTGAAGAAGTTATGCATTGTTGAAGTTGAACTTTTTTGCAAAATTGCCAAAAGTCAACTATCACAAAAACTTCAAATTTTGCCAAATGGGCCCATTCTTTTTCACTTGTTTTGAGTTTTCATTATTTCCCACGTGCTCTAGCCTTGCCCATGTGTCCATATCATAATTTTATTAATTATTTTGATTTTTATTTGAATTAATTTGAATTAAATCAAAATAAATCAAATAAAATCAAAATTATTGATAACCAAAGATATTTTGATGATTATAGGTTTCAATGGACAGCTTGCATCACATAAAACTCGTATCCAAGCAATTGTACACATAAAGATTAAAATCAAGCCAATTTGGAAAGTTTGTAAAAGCAAATCAAATCCACATCAAGAGCATTGATAGAGGGAGATTTGGACAAGGAATTCATACCTAATGTGTTGTGCATTACATAAGGAAGCGAGATATACAAGAATCAGGGTTGGAAATCAATTGTGGAGGCAGAACAAAGTTTGCAAAAAACAAGAAAAAGCTTGAGATCGAAACAGGGCATAGAGGCAATTTCAAGACTTGAGACTTGTCTCAATCTCTTCCTGGCCATCTGCAGAAGCGAAACCAATCAAGACAACATGTTTCAGGCCCTCCCAAGCGCAGTAAGTTCCTCACGAGTCCGCCCTATTCTTGATTTCATATTTCATAAATTAGGCATTGCTAATACAAAATAACTACATATTTGTGATCACCGTGCCATTTGCGAGTTTTTACATTAATCAATTTCATTTATCTAACTTATATCATAGATCACCATTGTTAGGGTTTGTTGTTCGTTTTTAGGGCTTTTTGTTTTAGGAAAAATTGGCCATGATAATGGCTATGGTTGTGATCAGCAGGTTGAGACGAACTCAACCATGTTCTTAGAATGCGTTTATATGGCACGGGGAAGGTTTTAGGATGAAGCCACAGTTTTAGCTGCGGATAAAAATCCGCAGGTAAAAGTTGCAGATCTTCAAGGACAGGGATGATGCGTTGGCACTTCTTCAGTCATTCGTTCAAATAATCGCGCGTTTTTTTATTTTTCTGGAAATTGACTTTGTTTTTTATATATTATATTTCATTTGTATTATAATAACAAAAGCAACAACGCAGCTCAGTGGTGGACACCTCAGCGCATAAGGACCCAAAGGCTGGAGGTCAGGGGTTCGTTCCCTGCCTCCAGCAAATTGCATTTTCTTGTTATTTTTCAGAAAATAATGTGTATGCTTGAGCTTGAGATCTACCATAGACACTCACCATCAAAGCACCAGATGGCCAAATGGCCATATCTTGTGGTCAAATATTGAAGGAGCACCATGGACTCAGTCAACGCATGTACATAGGATCCCAAAAAGTCCATTGGGTCAGCTTCAAATGGGCCAGCCAATTGCTTTTGACACCTCCATAATCAGGCCTAATTTCTCATTCTCTTATACTTTGTTTATTTTATTTAATTATTTTATTTTGTTTTAATTAATTTCTAACCAATAACAAATTTTCTTTTTTATCAAAAAATCACAAAAATACATTTTTGTCCAATTAAAATTAAGAACTTTATTTTTCTTTAATAAATTTTAATTAATTAATTAGGTTTTTAATTCTAGGAAACTTTAATTTATTTTTGTAAATAAATAAAATCAATTAGAAATCATTAGGTTTTAACTCTAATTTAATTATTATAACTTCTTTCTTAAAATATCAAAAACTCCAAAAATATGTCATTTATTATTTTTTATTAATTAATTTATTTAATTTCTAATTTAGTATTTAATTTAGGATTTAATTTCTTTTCTTAAAATAAAAACAAAAAAAAAAAGCATTTTCTTTTATAAGGGTCAAAACCCTAATTCGCATTGGATTTAATTTCGCGTCGCGCTTTATTTTTCTTTATCGAATTGATGTATATGCTTCCGGTATGTAATAATTAATTAGGACATTTAATTATTTTACCGCTTTATTTTATTTTCAAAGGGTTGCTTTTGGCGATGTAAATACCCGACGCCTTGTAATTTAATTTCCGCACTTTAAATTCTGCTAATTATAACTGCTAGATGTTTAATAATAGAGTTTGCATGACAAGAATGAATGCTTAATCTTAAAATCAAATTAGATCACCCTTAACATGTGCAAAGATAAAAATAACTGAAATTAACACACTCGCACATGCGCACTCCTAGGGTACACCCCACTTGGTTGCCTTCGTAAACGGTCATTGAGTATAGGTCGTTTTAGAGGTCGTCCTCTTATCTAAAAGATCATAGTTGCCTCGAAATGGTTGCCTCGGATATCATTGCCTCGAATAAATGATCTAAGACATTAGGGTTACCGCTAAGGTATCCTAACATTGATTTAGTGACCGTATGTCCCTATTCGAATTGACCCTTAAACTCCAACGACGATGCTACCTACTCACTAATAGTGGGATAGCATTATCTAAAGGAAATTAGCATAGAATAATTCCTTTTTTGAGTAGGTAGATTAGTTCTTAAGTACTTTCTCTTTCAAAACAAAACTCTTTCACACTTACACTTTTACAAACAAGTTTTCAAAACACTTCATTACACTCTTGAGGACAGAAGCAAGAGTTAAATCGAAGTTAAAAACAAAAACTTTTTCAAACCCACAAGCATAAAGAAAACAATTTGGAAAATAATGAGCAAGTACCTAAGAGCCCGTAGATAATTACGGATAGAAAGAGTGCTAATACCTTCCCTTTCTATAATCTACCCCCCGTACTCAGAAAATCTCGAAAAAGGAATTTTTCTGTGCTTTTTTCCTTTCCTTGTTGGATAAAATAAAAGTCGGTGGCGACTCTTGCTTACCGCGACATTTTGCAAAAACAAACGCAAAACGCAAACCAGTATTCCAAAAAAAAACAGTCAGTTCTTCCCACCGTATCACAGAACTGGCGACTCTGCTGGGGATGATTATAAGTGGGGTGTACCTTAGGAATAGTTCATAATGTTTTCAATTGCTTGATTTGCATGCTTTATCTTTGTGGGTTTGAATCGGAATTACTATAGATCCTAACCCGGTTCTAAGGGATACCCTTTAGGTAAGTAGCAATAGACTGTGAGGGAACTGTACAGCGTAGACCGATACGGTTGAAGCAGTAGCTACGTTGGTGTGGCACTTTAGTTTGTACCGATATCCCTTGTGGCGCAACGAGGAGAATATGGGTCTGCTAAGGGGTCATTAAGCACCAACTGACCTTAGGACCTGTAATTGACCAACTTGGCCATAGAACAGTAGCAGTATGCTACACTCATTGAGACCAAACTCTCACGATGATTTCGGCTGCAAGAAAAGATTGCTAAACTGGAATTATGACCGATCGAGGGTGGTCAGTGATATTGAGATCCTCTAGAACCCGATTACTATTTCTAGGACAGGTTAAACCAACTGAACTGAAAGAGGGTAGTACCTAAACTCCTTGCTAGCCTGAAATCTAAGGGCTATCTGTGTGACTTGTTTGCCCTTACCATGTTTGCTATCTGTGAATACTTGTGATGTGTTTCTTTCATGACATCATGAATCATAACATTGCATGCATATTGCATTGGACTAACCATTTCAAAGACCAATGGGATTCATCTTTGTTCTATTTTGTAGGTCACGGCATCTATGCGTAGAAACACTATTCGGATCAGCTTTGTACAGATTCCCACTCAGCTTAGAGATTTGGTTGCAAAGGTTCCAGATACTTCCTCCTTTATCAGAAGACATAGGCACCTCCTCAGTCTAGTCACCTCCAAGATGGATGAACAGATGATGAGTGTCTTAGTTCAGTTCTTTGATCCACTGTACCACTGCTTCACTTTTTCGGACTACCAGTTAGTCCCCATCTTGGAAGAGTTCTCTGATCTACTTGGTATCTCTATTCTAGAGCAGACCCCATTTACAGGTTGGGAGAAAGTCCTTAGGCCGGAAGAGATTGCTTCAGCCCTCTATCTAACAAAGGCTAAGGTAATGTCTAATTGGGAAACTCAGAGTGGGACAAAAGGCTTTTTGGCTAAATTCTTGGTTGGTCAGGCTAATCATTTCTGGGACAGTTTAGACTTTCAGGCGTTCGAGGACATCCTGGCTCTTCTTATTTATGGTTTGGTTCTGTTTCCAAACTCAGATTCCTTTGTTGACGTGAATACGGTGAAGATTTTCATGTCCCGTAATCCAATGCCCACTCTCTTGGGTGATATTCTGCATACCCTCTATGCCCGTACTGCTCGAAAACGGGGAACCCTTATGTGCTGTGCACCATTGCTGGCGAGGTGGTTTATTTCTCACCTCCCCAAATCAGTTTTGAAGAACAAGGAAGGCATGGGTTGGGCCTACAGGATTATGTCCCTTGCTCACACGAACATCATTTGGACTACTAAAGACATGGAAGACATAGCTATTATTGATCATTGTGGGGAATACCCCAATGTTCCACTGCTAGGAATCAATGGAGGGATCACCTACAATCCTTGTTTGGCCTTACGCCAGTTTGGGAAAGCTAGGAGGGACGGACCGCATGAGTTACTACTTCCTAGAATTGTCTTTGACTTCCAAGGGGATAGTGAGGAACATCTCCGCAAGTTCATACGAGCTTGGAACAGGGTGCACAGGTCTGATCCGCACGAGCTAGGTGTGAAGACATCTCTTCCGATGGAACCATATCTCCGGTGGGTTCGTACACGTGCTCAGAAGCTAGGGATACCCTACGAAGCTGTCTTGCCTGTGATAGTTGAACATACTGATGAATAAGGGGTTCATCCTACCATCCTCCACCCATACATGCCTACTGACATTGGGGCACTAAAGAGGTCTTGGATCCAACTAAGGGAAGAACGGGATACTTACAGAGAGAAGTATCACGAGCAAGAGCGGAAGATCCTGAAGTTGACAAGGCAATTGGAGAACGAGCAGATCCTCAACGACTATGTTAACACCAAAGTGAAACGACCATGGGAGCGCTGATGTCTTTTGTTATTTCCAGTTTTGATTTACTTTTTAGTTTTTCTCTTTCTAACGCCTTAAAGGCATTTGTTGAACATTGAATTCAAGTTTTTATCTAATAAAAGTGTGCTTCGTTTTAGTTTACGAATTTGAATCTCCAAAGTCTTTGAAATCTTATCATACACATTTCATGCACCTCATTACAGGTACCCTTACATGTTTCTCATCTTCTTCGCTGTTTATTTCAGCATATCATGTCTTCTGAAACATCAACTGATCAAGCCATCAAGGCTCTGCAAGCTCAAAACGCTCAATTCCAGGAAATGTTCATGAACTTGGCTAAGGGTCAGCAAGATCTGAAGACCCTTATCTTGAAAGATAAGAAGAAGAAGAAGAAGAAGAAGAAGAAGAAGAAGAAGAAGAAGACGGTCCTACTGAATATGGGTCGTAGATTTGGAAACAATTTGCGGGAAGAGGTTGATTTGACTCACTCATCTAGAGGGGGAGAAAACCAAGAAGAAATAAGGGCACCTAGCCATGTGGTTTCTGACAACGAGACTGACTTTGACGAAGACCAATATCCTTCGGCCGAGGATAGGTATAAGCAACTCGAAGACCGTTTGAGCACAATGGAAGTCTAGAAAGTCCCTGGTCTGGACTTCGGAGATTTGGGTTTGTCATCTGGGGTGGTGATTCCCCACAAGTTTAAAGCACCAGTCTTTGCTAAATACGACGGGGTTTCTTGCCCAAAGTTGCACCTCTGCTTGTATGTTAGAAAGATCCAGCCATACACCGCTGACAAGAACCTTTGGATCCACTTCTTTCAATATAGTCTTTCAGGGACTCAACTTGAATGGTTTTACCAGCTGGAAGGAGCTAGTATCCGTAATTGGGAAGACCTTGCTGCTGCTTTTTACAAGCAGTACCAATACAATGCCGACCTTGCTCCCACGCGTACCCAACTTCAGGGTATGTCTATGGGTGCGAGCCAAGGTTTCAAAGACTACGCTAAAAAATGGAGGGACCTTGATGGAAGAGTTCAACCCCCGCTGGCTGATAGGGAGTTAGTAGATATGTTTCTGGGGACCCTGTCTGGTCTGTATTTTAATCATTTGATTGGAAGTTCATCGTCCGGGTTTACTGAGCTGATTATGACCGGGGAAAGAGTTGAGGCCGGTATCAAGAGTGGTAAGATACAGAAGGGTGCTTCATCAAGTACCGAAAAGAAGCCTTTTAAGAAGGAATCCAGCGCTGTTTAAAGCGTAAAGAGCCATAACAAACCTGAACACCGCCAAGCAGTCAATGCGGTGGTTATATCAAGACCTGTTGTTGCCCCTCAGCACAACAATCAGCCAAGGGCCGAGAGACCGCGAAGACAATTCACTCAGCTCAACATGACTTTATCTCAAATTCTGCCACAGTTATTAAAGACCAACTTGGTGATTCTGAAGAAGGCCCCGAAGAATCCCAATACAACATCACCCATGTACAATCCCAACGCCCGTTGTGCTTTTCACTCTGATAGCCCGGGGCATGATACGAATGACTGCTGGGTTTTGAAGAATAAGGTGCAGAACCTGATTGATGCTAAGGATATTGAGTTCGAAGCGCCTGAAAGACCTAATGTTATGACTGCTCCTATGCCCAAGCATGGAGTAAATGCTGTAGATGAAGACTCGTTTGTGGTTTCTGTGAAAGACATTGTTACTCCATTGATGACTGTGAAGAAGAACCTTCTGTTAGCCGGTTTATTTCCGGGTTGTGGCGAAGGTTGCCATCTGTGTGTCGTCCTACCTACTGGTTGCCATCTTTTGAAGTCAGGTGTCCAACGCCTGATGGATAATAAAGAAATTCTGTTCGAGAAAACTTTTGTTCCATTGGTTCCTTTTGAAGACATTTCTATAATCACCATTTTCGACAATTCTTCCAAGGCTTCCTCGAGAAAGCCTGTTAGAATTACATCTATTCTGAGAATCGCTCCTCTGATCATTACTATTCCTGGGCCTATCTCCTATACATCAGATAAGGCTGTCCCTTGGCACTACGGGGCTGACGTGTATTATCACAGGGTTAAACAAGATTTGAAAGATGAAGAGGTTGATATTGACATCAGCAATATTGTTGGATCTAGTAAAGTCACCCACAGTGGAAGACTTTTTTCCCCTGAGATCTCTCCACCAACTGTTCGGAAGCCTGTCGTTATTACACCTGCCAGTACACCTGTTACTGTCCCTGTTCATGTTCCAATCCTTACCCCTGTCGCCGAGTCATTTAACACTCGGGGCAAAGGGATCACCGGTGAGCCTGCCCGGACGGAGGCACCGAAGAAGATTACTGTTGAAGCCTCTAGATAAGAGATGGAGGAAATTTTGAAGATCATCAAAAAGAGCGACTACAACATAGTCGAGTAGCTGGGGCAAACCCCATCCAAAATCTCTATGTTGTCTCTGTTGCTATTCTCAGAAGCCCGTGCCAAGGCTCTGATTGCCTTCCTGAAAACTGCGCACGTACCCCAGGAAACATCTGCTGACCAGTTCAAAGACTGTGTGGCAAGTTTAACTGCTGATAACGGGTTGGGTTTCTCCGACGCCGACTTGACTGCTAAGGGGAAGAATCACAATGACGCTATGCATGTCTCCATTGAGTGCAGGGGCACTACTCTAGCTCACGTGTTGGTGGATACTGGGTCTTCGCTGAATGTGTTACCCAAGAAAGCATTAGACCAGTTGGACTGTGAAGGGTTGGTGCTGAAGCCGGGTAACATTGTGGTTAGGGCCTTTGATGGGTCTAAGAGGATGGTACACGGAGAAGTGGATATTCCAGTTAAGGTTGGTTCTCAGATTTTCGCATCTACATTCTATGTGATAGACATTCGGCCATCTTATTCTTGTTTGCTGGGTCGCCCGTGGGTCCACAAAGCTGGGGCAGTAACGTCTACGCTCCACCAGATGCTGAAATACCCAATGAAGGGGAAAATTGTTACAATGCAAGGAGAAGAGGAGTACATGGTGAGCCACCTCAACTCTTTTCGGTATATGGAAATGGACGGGGAATTCATTGAAACCCCGTGTCAACATTTTGAAGAAGTCCCCCAAACGCTGGCGTCGACTGAAATTGTTGTTGAAGATCCTCCAATGAAGATGGCTTCCCTCAAGGATGCCCGGGCTGTTGTTGAGAAAGGTGGGTGTGCAAATTGGGGCCAACTTCCTGATTTTGCACATAAAACTAACAAGTTTGGTTTGGGTTTCACTGCAGAAGCTCAAAGGGCTGTTCAGCGTGCGCGGATCGGAGGACCTCCCCTGTTTATCAGCAATTCAGGAGTAAATGCCATTGAAGACGATGATAAAGAGTATGACATTGACAGCTGGATTTACCCAACTGCCGACGGTGGACTAAGCAATTGGACGGCAAAGGACTTCGTCCCAATTTATTTTATTACCCAGTAATGAGACTTTTGTTTTAAGTTTGTAACAAACAATTTTAAACTTTACAATCTGGTGTCTTACCCGAGGCACCGTGGCTTTGTTTGTGAGGGCTTTATGTGCCATCTACATATATCATTAATAAAAGCATTGGACGTTTATTGCATTTCAAATTTCACGCTCCTTGTTTTTCCTTTTTTCTATCTTGCAAAACAGCTATTTTACACACACTCACATATACAGGTCTACATCCACTCTGGATCTCACTGGTAACGACTCTGTTACTGCCAGTTATGACTTCGAAAGTCCGATCAACTTAGCTGAAGACAAAGGTGAAGATGATTGTGAAGTTCCTGGTGAACTTGCTAGACTGCTACTTCAAGAAGATAGGGCCATACAGCCGCACGAGGAGCCCGTTGAAACAGTAAATCTGGGTACAGAAGAGGACAAGAGAGAGGTCAAGATCGGTGAAAATATGGAGCCAAGTGTTAAGCAACGGTTGATTCAGATGCTGTGTAACTACGTTGAGATCTTTTCCTGGTTTTATGAAGATATGCCTGGTTTGGATACTGATATTGTGGTTCACCGCTTGCCTACCAAGGAAGACTGTCCTCCAGTGAAACAGAAAATCCGCCGAATGCGCCCAGAGATGTCTGAGAAAATCAAGGCTGAAGTTATGAAACAGTTTGACGCTGGTTTTCTAGCAGATACTTCTTAACCACAGTGGGTGGCCAACGTGGTTCCAGTGCCGAAGAAAGATGGTAAGGTTCGAATGTGTGTTAACTATAGGGATCTGAATAGGGCGAGCCCCAGGGATGATTTCCCTCTGCCTCATATCGACGTTCTGGTTGACAACACCGCACAACATAAGGTCTTCTCCTTTATGGATGGTTTCTCCAGTTATAATCAGATTAAGATGGCTCCTGAAGATATGGAGAAGACAACCTTTGTTACTCAATGGGGTACCTTTTTCTACAAAGTCATGCCTTTCAGATTGAAGAATGCTGGGGCAACGTATCAGCCCGCCATGGTTGCTTTGTTCCATGACATGATCC
This sequence comes from Vicia faba, assembly GCA_948472305.1. Lineage (NCBI taxonomy): Eukaryota > Viridiplantae > Streptophyta > Magnoliopsida > Fabales > Fabaceae > Vicia > Vicia faba. The sequence goes on from OX451741.1 coordinate 501,365,777, forward strand.
ATCATGAAATTGAGGTATACGTCGACGACATGATTGCAAGATCCCAAACTGAAGAAGAGCATCTTGACCACCTTCAGAAGTTATTTGACATATTGAAGTTGTACAAGCTGAGGTTAAACCCGAACAAGTGCACCTTCGGAGTGAGATCTGGTAAGCTGCTGGGTTTTGTCGTAAGCGATAAAGGTATTCAAGTGGATCCTGCAAAGGTGAAGGCTATATAGGAAATGCCAGCTCCCCGAACAGAAAAAGAAGTCAGAGGCTTTTTGGGATGTCTGAACTATATTGCCCGATTCATCTCACACCTGACTGCTACTTGTGAGCCAATCTTCAAGCTACTGAAGAAAGATCAAGTGGTAAGATGGAACGATGAATGTAGGGCCGCTTTCGAAAGGATCAAAGAATATCTCCAAGAACCACCCATTATGATGCCTCCAGTTGAAGGAAGATCTTTGATCTTATACTTGACAGTACTCGACAATTCGATGGGGTGTGTGTTGGGTCAGCATGACGAGTCTGGCTGAAAAGAGCATGCTATTTATTACCTTAGAAAAAAGTTTACCGACTGCGAGACCCGATACTCGTTGCTCGAGAAAACTTGCTGCACTTTGGCATGGGCTGCTCGCTGGCTGAGACAGTATATGCTGACTCACACTACTATATTGATATCAAAGATGGATCCAATCAAGTATATCTCTGAAAAGCCTGCCTTATCCGGAAGAATAGCAAGATGGCAGATGATCTTGACTGTGTATGACATCCAATACACGACCCAAAAAGCAATCAAGGGAAGTGTGTTGGTGGATCATTTGGCACATCAAGCAGTGGATGATTACCAGTCTATGAACTTTGAATTCTCGTATGAGAACATCATGATAGTGACTGACTGCGAAGAACCTGGACCGGATGAAGGACCTGAGGAAGGATCCCGATGGTCTATGTACTTTGATGGAGCCTCAAACTCTTTGGGTAATGGCATTGGCGTCGTGATCATATCTCCTAAAGGCTCTCATACTCCGTTTACCGCCCGACTATGTTTCAACTGCACCAACAACATGGCGGAGTATGGAGCGTGCATCATGAGTCTTCGAGCAGCAATTGACTTAAGGATTAAGTTCTTGAGTGTATTCGGAGATTCCACTCTTGTGATCAGTCAAATCAAAGGCGAGTAGGATACGAAACACTCAAATCTTATTCCTTACAAGGAGTATGTGTTGACGTTGCTTCCCCATTTTGAAGAGATAACCTTTGAACACTTCCCTAGAGAGGAGAATCAGTTGGCGGACGTGCTAGCTACGATGTCTTCTATGTTCAAAGTCAATTGGGACAACGAAGCTCCCTGGATTATCATTGAAAGGTTGGATAAACCCGCACATTGCTGTGACATTGAGATTGAAAAGGTAGTAGATAAACCCTGGTTTCATGAGGTGAAGAGGTTTCTTGAGGCTCAGGAATACCCCGAGGGTGCATATGTTAATGATAAGAAGTTTCTGAGGAGGTTTGCGGCGAAGTTCTTCATCAGTAATGACATCCTTTACAAGCGTAACCATGATTCAACCTTACTGCGATGTGTGGATAAGAACGAGGCAGAAAGGATCATGGTAGATCTACATGAAGGTACTTTCAGAACTCATTCCAGTGGACACACCATGGCAAAGAAGATCCTACGGGCAGGATATTATTGGTCCACCATGGAAGCCGACGGTTATCAACATTCTCAGACCCATCACAAGTGCCAAGTCTATGCTGATAAGGTGCACATACCTCTAGTACCTCTGAACGTCTTGACAGCTCCGTGGCCTTTTGCAATGTGGGGCATCGACATGATCGGCGAGATCAGACCTACGGCATCCAACGGGCATCATTTCATCCTGGTAGCTATTGAATACTTTACGAAGTGGGTTGAAGCAGCTTCCTTTGCTACTGTAACCAAGAACACCGTGGCACGTTTCATTCGGCACAATCTGATTTGTCGATATGGTGTACCCGAGAGGATCATTACGGACAATGGTACTAATCTCAACAATAAAATGATCATCGAGCTCTGCAAACAGTTCAAGATACAGCATCACAACTCTTCTCCATACCGGCCAAAGATGAATGGGGATGTCGAAGCGGCTAATAAGAACATTAAGAAGATTGTGCAGAAGATGACGGTGACGTAAAAAAAGACTGGCACGAGATGCTACCATTTGCTCTTCATGGGTACCGTACCTCAGCGCGGACGTCAACAAGGGCAACACCATATTCCTTGGTATATGGCATGGAGGCCGTATTACCCATTGAAGTTCAGATACCCTCTCTTCGGATTATGAAGGATGCAGGTTTGAGCGAAGATGACTGGATTCAGACCCGGCTTGATCAGCTGAACTTAATCGACGAAAAGAGACTTACTGCTATTTGTCATGGTCAAACGTACCAAAAGCGGATGATCAAAGAATTTAACAAGAAAGTTAGACGACAAGAGTATCAAGTTGGGGATCTAGTAATCAAGCGCATTATCTTACCTCAAGGTGATCCCAGGGGAAAATGGACCCCTACTTACGAAGGGCCATTTGTGGTTAAGAACATTTTCTCGGGAGGAGCTATGATTCTAACCACCATGGATGGTGACGACCTCCCTCACCCTGTCAATGCAGACATAGCGAAAAAATACTACGCATGATCAAAGACCCGCTAGGTCGACTGGCCTAGGCAAAAATAAGGGCTTCCCGACGAACCAAAAGGGTTCGGGCAAAAATAAGGGATGAAAACATAAAAAATTTGTACACCCGGCAAGTCGAAAACCTGAAAAGGCGGCTTGGGCAAAAAAGGTATCCTGGTGGACTGAAAACCCGAAAGGGCGGTCCAGGCAAAAATTAGGGATCAAAGTGTAACACTATGTCTCATTGGATCACCTTGCAACCAGACTTCGGTATTGACTATCAAACTCGGATGGCACTAATCAATCTGATCTACCTTCAACCAAGTAGAAAAGTGATGAGATGCTCGAGGACATAAAGGCAATAACAGAGTTGGAACCCAGTGGGATTATTCACATAGCTGTTTTGTTTAGTTTTTCACAAATTATGTAAATTCTATTATTCAGTGGCGTTCTCTTACTAGGACGTCAGCCTCTTGTACAAAAACGCCTATTTACAGGCCAAACTTCAAAATCAATACAATTCATCTTCAAAGAAATTTCAAACTGTTTTTCCTTTATCTGTTTTGTTTTGCAAAGGACGTCCAATGTTCATTTTTGATATATGCATTTGACATTAATTGTTGCTCATAAATATTTACATACGAAACAAAAGACGTTTACTTATAATATCAGAAACATGGGCAAATAAGATTTGTCCAAGCTTTACAGCTGTTCAGTCCACCAGGTACAAGGGTAAATTTAGCCGAAGAATATGGCTAAGGAACATTCACTCCCCACATAGTAAGAAAGGACATTAATGTTAAATTCCCCAGTTGAGACTTGTAACTATGAATGAATCGGTAATGTTCTCCCCAAGCATAGTTTATCTACCATCAGCACTGAAAAGTCTTACCATCCCCGGCGGAGTACAAAATATCCCCAGTGGAGTTTGAAAATTTTCCTAGCGCAGTCTAAAAAAGCTTCCCCGGTGGAGTGTGGAGAATCATCCTCAGTAAAGCCTAAAAGGTTATCCCCAGTGAAGCCGCAACTGAAAGATCATCCCCAGCGGAGTTCTTTCCTTTCACAAATAAGAATTCAATCCCCAACAGGATTCAGTATCACCAGCAACGGTAATTCATCCCTAGTGGAATTTATCGGTGGAATCCTCAACAGAACATCTCTTCCCCACAGAGTAATCTCCTCATCAGTTTATTCCCCAGCGGAAATGAAGAATTCAACTCTTTTTCTCCAGCAGCTATCCGGGATTTATTTCCCCAGCTACAAACATCACATTTTCATACATCATGACACATGCATATACGCATCATACAATCACAATCTCGTTTATTTTGAGAACATCATTGCCTGATACATATCATGCATTACATACAACTAACCTTTACTTTTCAGGAAGGATGTGGTTAAGTTCTCACAAAATTCAAAGCTATGAAGCTTTTACCTCAGTCGAATTACTGACAAGTTCTTAAATCTCAACAGAGTTTTTCTCAGTTGAATTACAGACAAGGTCCTAAATCTTGACAAAGTTCCTCAGTTGAATTACAGACAAGTTCCTAAATCTCAGCAGAGAAGTTTTCTCAGTTGAATTACAGGCGAGTTCTTAAATCTCAACGAAGATGTTTCCCCAAGTCGAATTACTGACAAGTTCTTAAATCTCAGCAGAGATGTTTTTCCCAGGTGAATTACAGACAAGGTCCTAAATCTCGACAAGGTTCCTCCGTTGAATTACAGACAAGTTCCTAAATCTCAGCAGAGAAGTTCTCTCAGTTGAATTACGGGCGAGTTCTTAAATCTCGACGAAGATGTTTCCCCAAGTCGAATTACTGACAAGTTCTTAAATCTCAACAGAGTTTTTCTCACTTGAATTACAGACAAGTAAATCTAGACAAAGTTCCTCCGTTGAAGTACAAACAGGTTCCTAAATCTCAGCAGAGAAGTTCTCTCAGTTGAATTAAGGGTGAGCTCTTAAATCTCGACGAATATGTTTCCCCAGTTGAATTACGGGCAAGTTCCTAAATCTCAACAAAGATCAGACTTCCCAAGCGGAATCTTCCTCAAACAACAGGTATACAAGCTCTCGCTAAGGAATCTCTTATGCGATCGACACTCCTTCAGATGGCATCTTTAATCCCATCCCCTCGTCAGCAATCTCCAAATGACATCTGTAATCCCATTCCCGACATCACAAGGCAATTACCACTTCATGCGAGTGCAAATTTCTGGGCACTCTAGCGTTCAATCCTCTTCCACCTTCTGATCACGAAAGGCACGAAAGACAATCTACATCCTCAGGTTTAAGAAGATTGAACAGGGGCAGCTGTTGTACCCCAAAATTTTCCCTCTCATATTTCTCAAAACATTGCAAGAAAAATCTCCAAGTTGCTCAAGGTAGTCCAAGGGTTGGTCAGACAAGCTCTCTCCTAAGGCAGTCTACTCCAAATTAGGATTTTGTGTTGCATCAAGAACCTTGAGTCAAAATGACCTCAAGTTCTCCCCAATGTCCTAATATGTTCTCAAGATCATCCATGTCAAATTTCAATCCTTGCAGAGGAAGTTTGCTCAGTCAATTGCTCAAAAGGTCCAAAAATTGACTGTGTTAGGGCAAAAGTCAATTGTGACCCAAATACAGTCAAACTTCAAGATCTTTTGTCAACATTCTCATTTTGAAGGATATTTCATAATTTGATCAAGGGTTGATCATGGTTCATCAAGGATTACTCAAAATTCATCAAGATTCAAAAGTTGCTAAATTATGGTTTTGAGTGAAAAGTCAACTCAACTTTGACCAAGCATAACTTTCTCATACTTTATGATAAATGACCCATCCAAAGCTCATTTTGAAGAAGATGAAATTTCCTACAATCCATATTCATACCCCAAGATCAAAATATGCACTCACAAGAAGTTATGAATTTTGACATTATAGGTCATTTTTGAAAGTCAACAAAAACACCTTTTTTGTAAAAGCTTCTAACTTGAGCATGGAATATCAAAATGAGATGAGACCAAAAGGGTTGATTATAGGGCATCTCAAGCTTTCTAAAAAGTCCTAGAACACTTCCAAAAGTTCAAACTTGAAGAAGTTATGCATTGTTGAAGTTGGACTTTTTTGCAAAATTGCCAAAAGTCAACTATCCCCAAAACTTCAAATTTTGCCAAATGGGCCCATTCTTTTTCACTTGTTTTGAGTTTACATTATTTCCCACGTTCTCTAGCCTTGCCCATGTGTCCATATCATAATTTTATTAATTATTTTGATTTTGATTTGAATTAATTTGAATTAAATCAAAAATAAATCAAATAAATTAAAAATTATTGATAACCAAAGATCTTTTGATGATTATAGGTTTCAATGGACAGCTTGCATCACATAAAACTCGTATCAAACTAATTGTACACATAAAGATTGAAATCAAGCCAATTTGGAAAGTTTGTAAAAGCAAATCAAATCCACATCAAGAGCATTGATAGAGGGAGATTTGGACAAGGAATTCAGACCTAATGTGTTGTGCATTACATAAGGAAGCGAGATATATAAGAATCAAGGTTGAAAATCAATTGTGGAGGAAGAACAAAGTTGGAAAAAAACAAGAAAAAGCTTGAGATCTAAACAGGGCATAGAGGAAATTTCAAGACTTGAGACTTGTCTCAATCTCTTCCTGGCCATCTCCAGAAGCGAAACCAATCAAGACAACGTGTTTTCAGACCCTCCCAAGCGCAGTAAGTTCCTCACGAGTTCGCCCTGTTCTTGATTTCATATTTCATAAATTAGGCATTGTTAATACAAAATAACTGCATATTTGTGATCACCATGCCATTTGCAAGCTTTTTACATTAATCAATTTCATTTATCTAACCTATATCACAGATCACCATTGTTAGGGTTTGTTGTTCGTTTTTAGGGCTTTTTGTTTCAGGAAAAATTGGCCATGATAATGGCTATGGTTGTGATCAGCAAGTTGAGACGAACTCAACCATGTTCTTAGAATGCGTTTATATGGCTTGGGGAAGGTTTTAGGATGAAGCTACGGTTTTAGCTGCGGATAAAAATCCGCAGATAAAAGTTGCAGATCTTCAAGGACAGGGATGATAAGTTGGCACTTCCTCACTCATCCGTTCAAATAATCGCGCGTTTTTTTATTTTTCTGGAAATTGACTTTGTTTTTTATATATTATATTTCATTTGTATTATAATAACAAAAGCAACAACGCAGCCCAATGGTGGACACCTCAGCGCATAAGGACCCAAAGGCTGGAGGTCAGGGGTTCGATCCATGCCTCCAGCAAATTGCATTTTCTTGTTATTTTTCAGGAAATCATGTGTATGCTTAAGCTTGAGATCTACCACAGACACTCACCATCAAAGCGCCAGATGGCCAAATGGCCAGATCTGGTGGTCAAATATTGAAGGAGCACCATGGACTCAGTCAACGCATGTACACAAGATCCCAAAAAGTCCATTGGGTCAGCTTCAAATGGGCCATCCAATTGCTTTTGACACCTCCATAATCAGGCCTAATTTCTCATTCTCTTATACTTTGTTTATTTAATTTAATTATTTTATTTTGTTTTAATTAATTTCTAACCAATAACAAATTTTCTTTTTTATCAAAAAATCACAAAAATACATTTTTGTCCAATTAAAATTAAGAACTTTATTTTTCTTTAATAAATTTTAATTAATTAATTAGGTTTTTAACTCTAGGAAACTCTAATTTATTTTTGTAAATAAATAAAATCAATTAGAAATCATTAGGTTTTAACTCTAATTTAATTATTTTAATTTCTTTCTTAAAATATCAAAAACTCCAAAAATATGTCATTTATTATTTTTTATTAATTAATTTATTTAATTTATAATTTAGTATTTAATTTAGAATTTAATTTCTTTTCTTAAAATAAAAACAACAAAAAAAGCATTTTCTTTTATAAGGGTCAAAACCCTAATTCACATTGGATTTAATTTCGCGTCGCGCTTTATTTTTCTTTATCCAATTGATGTATCTATTTCCGGTATGTAATAATTAATTAGGACATTTAATTATTTTACCGCTTTATTTTATTTTCAAAGGGTTGCTTTTGGCGATGTAAATACCCAATGCCTTGTAATTTAATTTCCGCACTTTAAATTCTGCTAATTATAACTCCTAGATGTTTGATAATAGGGTTTGCATGACAAGAATGAATGCTCAATCTTAAAATCAAATTAGATCACCCTTAACATATGCAAAGATAAAAATAACTGAAATCAACACACTCGCACATGCGCACTCCTAGGGTACACTCCACTTGGTTGCCTTCGTAACCGGTCATTGAGTATAGGTCGTTTTAGAGGTTGTCCTCTTATTTAAAAGATCACATTTTCCTCAAAACGGTTGCCTCGGATATCATTGCCTCGAATAAATGATCTATGACATTAGGGTTACCGCTAAGGTATCCTAACATTGCTTTAGTGACCGTATGTCCCTATTCGAATTGACCCTCAAACTCCAACAATGATGCTACCTACTCACTAATAGTGGGATAGCATTGTCTAAAGGAAATTAGCATAGAACAATTCCTTTTTTGAGTAGGTAGATTAGTTCTTAAGTACTTGCTCTTTTAAAACAAAACTCTTTCACACTTACACTTTTACAAACAAGTTTTCAAAACACTTTATTACACTCTTGAGGACATAAGCAAGAGTTAAATTGAAGTTAAAAACAAAAACTTTTTCAAACCCACAAGCACAAAGAAAACAATTTTGAAAACAATGAGCAAGTACCTAAGAGCCCGTAGATAACTACGGATAGAAAGGGTGCTAATACCTTCCCTTTCTATAATCTACCCCCCGTACTCACAAATTCTCGAAAAAGGAATTTTTCTGTGCTTTTTTCCTTTCCTTGTTGGATAAAATAAAAGTCGGTGGTGACTCTTGCTTAACGCGATATTTTGCAAAAACAAACGCAAAACGCAAACCAGCATTCCAAAAAAAAACAGTCAGTTCTTCCCACCGTATCACAGTTAGGATACAAATGCTAGGGGCCTTCGAAATAGATTGCTTTCAAAACTCAAGGTATAGACCGTCACAGATCAAAACAACCTCATATTTGAGCTCAGGGGACGAGTTTGATTGGGATAGGTTTTAGATAGATATTGAAACTAATAAGTTTGCAGGATCCAATGTTGGTTCCATTTATTTCGATTGAACAGCTAGCTCGGATGGTGAAAAAACGCGCGTATTGGAGAGAGGACTGGGGTTCGAGTCCTTAGTCACGCATTTTCATTTTGCTAACATTTTGTTTATAGATCTGATGCGCACAAGCCAAATACACTCAGCATGTACCTTCAACTCTGTGCTGCCAGGTGTTAACGTAGCCAGATCCAACACTCTCACGCGCAGACTACCACGTGCCCCCAAATATCTCTCCTCACTGGATCCAGCACTGCTGAAATGGGCCTGGATCTATTTGTGCAATTCATACCCCCCCCCCCCTCATTGTTGATTGTGTCAGGCCCACGTGCATTTTTCTATTTATTTTCTTTATTGTTCATTTCATTTAATCCTTTTTCATAATAATATAATATATAAAATCAAAAACCATAAAAAATATTAGACTTAGGATTTTATAATTAATTTCAATTTTGTAATTTAGTTTATTTAATTATTTTGACATTTTTTATAATTTATAAATAATTAGAACTAGGTTCATTTAATTCAAATATTTTTCTTAGCAAAAAAATACAAAAAATGTTAGGTTTTGTTTAGAATTTAATCTTGATTAATAACTTTCTTTTTTTATATTAATTAAATTTAGATTTAAGTTAGTTTAACTATTTTCTTAAAATAAACAAAACCAAAAAAGATTTTTTATGTTTACTTAGCATTTTCTTAGGGCTTTTAGACGTTCGTCTCTATTTCGCACGTATTATCTTATTCTTGCACTTTTTATAATAATGTACCTGCTGACAGTGTGTAATATATTAAACTAGAACTTTATCGCTTTCTTTATTTTTCTCCCAACTTTTGGACATGTAAATTCCCCCTCCCCGAAGCATTGTAATAGCGTAGGATTTACAATATCCGTACTTTAAATTTCTGCAAACTATTAATTGCCTAGATGTATGATAATAGGGTTGCATGACAAGAGCCTAATAACCAAACATTAGAAAACCTAACTCAAGACTAAAATAACTGAACATAACATACATTTCACATATACACCTCTAGGGTACCCCACTTTGGTTGCGTTCAGAGAATAGTCACAACTCTCGAAACGTGAGAGGTTTTAGTGGTTACCCTCTGGTTCAAAAAGATCATAAGTATCTCGATGACCCTCTCGACATTGCCTCGGTAAAAATATGATCTTAGAATCCTAGGGTAGCTACTAAAGCTTCTTGCTCAGTTGCCTTTGTGACTATAAAAATGTCCCTTCGATTGTCCCTCAAACATCCAACAATAGGGCTACCTACTCACTAATAGTAGGATAACGCTGTCTAAAGGATAGGAGGAAAAGAACGAACCTTTTCGAGTATAAGTAGATAGCTATTAAATGCTTGCTCAAAAAAAACTTTTCGCACCTACACAAAAACATTTTAAAAACACTTTCAAAAACATTTTCTTTATCAACACTCTTGAGGACTTATACCAGAGTTATCATAAAGCGAATCGCTGAACTAAGGCATTTTCAAATACTTTTCAAAAACACAAAGCACAAGGTATGTAAAAAATGATCTAAGCATCTAAGAGCCCGTAAAAAACTACGGATGGAAAGGGTGCTAACACCTTCCCTTTCCATAATCTACCCCCCCCCCCCCCCCCTACTCAAAAAATTCTAGAAAAGGTCTTTTTCTGTTCTTTTCACCCTTTCCTTAATTTGGATAAAAGAAAACTCGGTGGCGACTCTTGCTTACCGCAACATTTACGAAGACAAATGCAAAACCAGTATAACATTCGGTTCTTCTACCGTATCACAGTTAAAAATCCTCAACAACAGAAAAATGTTGCAAAAATGATTGCCTTCTCAAATAAACTTCCAGTATCTAAACCATCTCCAAAATATCATTCCAGATTCAATTGGAATCCAAACACGCAATTAAATGGGTATAGGGTTGAATAACATCATGGAGAACAGGTTGGGTACAAATAAACTTTAAGCCTTATCCTTTGTTTCCAAAACCATGAACTAGGCCATGCTATAACCCTTTAAAAGTCCTAATTGAAGCATGGGTTAGTTCGCTAGCATATTGTTACAAAAGGTATCCTGACTCCTGTAAGGCTTACTGTAAATCCTGAGTTGAATTCATATTCTTACAAAATTCTTTGATTTGCTCAAAATGAATTTTCAATAACTTCAAGACAAACATAAACTTTTCATTGTTTTAATACTGCTGTTTGCATATGGCCAATTGGCCGACAACAGAGAAATTCGCACGGCGAATATCCAATGAACGAAAATTCTCTCAAGAAACAAAATCACTTCAAATGGAAAAACACTTCCAATGACAAATCTTCCATAATCAAGGGGCATGACATGTTATTGTCCAGCTCATCAGTGACAGTCAAGTCAAGATTCCAAGAAATCTCTCATAAAGTTATGAATAGCCAGGGGTAGGTCTCCACCGGAATCACTTAGGGCATTGAACATGAATTCCAGTAAAGGGTCACGTATGACCAAGCAAACATTTTCTGGAAGTACTACTTACTACTATGGACAGTGACAAACCCTACAAAGTCCCTTTCATAAGGTGGTCCCCAGTGAATTTTCCAGAGCCACCATTATAAAGTTATCTCCATAGAATAATCTTCATGAATAAGGGTACAATCCCCCATAAGGCTATCCCCGACAAGCACAGAAACATCTTCAAACAAAAGTGGGGCATCCTCCAGCCGATGACATAGTCAAACTCACCAGTGGATAAAGAAGTTTTATCTTCTCCCAACGAACGCACACATCATGCCAATTCCCAAACGGACGGAAATTGTCGACAACTATTATCCTCTTCTAGATACAATGCAAATACAATCTAAATACAAATTATTCTGACATTCATTCCAGACTCTCCTACAAATACAATTTAGATACGATCCAGATATGGATGTCATTCTAATACTCATTCAATACATCCTCAGATACAATCAAGGCTTAGGTTTATTCTTAAATTCCCCATCCGAGTTTGGTCTTCCAAAACTGGAAAAGAAACCTTGTAAAAAATCTTCCCCATACGAATTCATTTTCCCAGTAAGTTACTGCGAAGCCTGGAAACTGACCAGATAAAAGTTAAATTCAGTAAGTTGTTGCGAAGCCTGGAATCCGACCAGATGACAATTAACTTCATTCTCTAAGAAATTTGTTATGAAGCCTTGAATATGACCAGATAACAGTTAAATTCAGTAAGTTTCTGCAAAACTTGGAATCCGACCAGATAACAGTTAACCTCAAAAAGTTGTTGCGAAGCCTGGAATCCGACCAGTAAATAGTTAACTTCAGTAAGTTGTTGCGAAGCCTGGAATCCGGCTAGATAACAATTAACTTCATCCATCTCAGAAAGTTGTTGCAAATCCTGGAATCCGACCAGATAACAGTTAACCTCAGAAAGTTGCTGCGAAGCCTAGAATCCGACCATATAACAGTTTAACTTCATCCTCCCCAAAAATTTGTTGCAAAGCATGGATTTCAACCAGATACCAGTCAACTATCCTCTTCAAGACGAAATTTTAACCATCTCTTTTATCCCTAGTCAGGGTAAATAAGAATTAAATTCCCCAGTAGAGTAATGGACAACCAAAGGTTCCTGAACTCTATTCCCCAAGCGGAAATTGACATTTCCCGCAGAGTTTCCTCAAACAGCAAACATGAATCCCCAACAGAAGAATTATAAACAAAGTTGAAGATACACATACTCTTTATCTCCAGTAATAGTCTGGGATTTAGCTCCCTAAAACTCCCCAGCAGTAGTCAGGGATTTATTTTCCTGGACAAAGATGCACTTCAATAACATTTCATGTTCATACATCATAGCATGTGCATACGAAACGCATATAGCACAATCTCATTTATTTTGAGAACATCATTAGACAATGAATTTCATAAATCTAACTCTTTACCTTTTTAATAAAGATCAATCAACAGATAATTATCATCAACGGTTTTCAACAGGCCTAAGATTAGTTCCTGAAATAAGACAAAGCAACTATTTACACAACCAGTGAAGTAATCTTACACGAGTTCCTTCCAATTTCCAGATGCAGATTCACACAGGCTCATCATGAAGAAATCTTACACGAGTTTCTTCCAATTTCCAAGTGCAGCTTCACACTGGCTCATCATGAAGCAATCTTACACGGGTTCCTTCGAATTTCTATAAGCAGCTTCACATGGGCTCATCCTGAAGCAATCTTACACGTGTACCTTCTAATTTCTAGATGCAGCTTCACATAGGCCTATCATGTAGCAATCTTACACGGGTTCCTTCTAATTTCTAGATGCAGTTTCCCACAGACTCATCCCGAAGCATCCCTACTCATGCTCTTTCTCATATATTTCCAGATGAAGTTTCACACGGACTCATCCCAAAGCAGCCCTACCCAGGCTCCTTCTCATGAATTTTCATATGCAGTTTCACACAGACTCATCCTGAAGAAGTCCTACCCAGGCTCCTCCTCTTATATTTCCAGATGAAGTTTCACACAGACTCATCCCGAAGCAGCCCTATCCGGGCTCCTTCTCATGTATTTCCAAATGCAGCTTCACATGGGCTCATCCTGAAGGAATCTTACATGGGTTCCTTCTAATGTATTTCCAAATGCAGCTTCACACGAGTTCATCACGGGTTCCTTCTAATACATTTCCGGACACGGCTTAACATGGGTCTATTCCGACATATCATTCAAATTCAATCGAACAAAGATTTATTCTGATACTTCTCCGACACCTATTGTTTAGTATAAATCAACCAAACATTTATTTTGATGCTTCTTCCAATAACTATCAACAGTTACTTTAGATGGCATATACAAGCCCATCTCCGACAACTCTTCATCACTTCTCAAAATGGAATCTTTAATCCCATTCTCGGTATGATCAACTAACACATCATCAAGTGCAAATTTCTGAGCACTCTAGTATTCAATCATCTTTCACCTTCAAGTTACGAACGACGGATCTGCCAATCTAACTCTTCAGGTTTAAGAACATTGAACAGGGGAAGCTGTTGTACCCCAAAATTTTCCATCTCTTTTTCAAGACATTCCTCACAAAGGATCTCTAATACTCAGAGATTTTCAAGAATTGATCAGACAAAATCACCTCTGAAACACTGAGACCACAAATTAGGGGTTTGACTGAGAATGTCTGATTCTTGACTTTTGATTTAATACATGACTTATTGGTTTGAAACATGATATCAAGGATTCAAGGATATCATCTTGACCTAATTTTATGGCTCAAAACATTTCTCAAGATCAGTGGATTGATAGATGAAATTTGGTCAACTAATGAAAAATTCAAATGTACACTAAAAAGTCAAACTTTGACATTTTGGTCAACATTAAGTTTCAAAGATCAAAATTCATAAAGACATTCAAAAGTATGAAACTTGATCATCAAGAAATCAAGAAAGTTAAAAATTCTTGGGAAAAGTTAACATTTTCTATACTTAGAAATTTTTCTAAGTGTTTTAAACATGATAATTTCATAACTTCATGATATTTTTTAACTAAGATGCAAGATGATTCAAAGGAAACTTTCAACATGAAATTTGTAGATCTTGATGAATTCTACAACTTTGTATTAGAGGGTTGATGTCCAAAAATGCTTAGATTTGAAGATATAAGCCCATGAAGTCATGACATTTTAATCTAACACTTAGAGTAATTTTCAATAGATTTTGGTCAAGTTTTATCCCAACTTCTTGGAATTTTTTCACATAGTTCCAAGATGATTTTGTAAAAATGGCCAACGTGAAAGTTATATAGCATGTTTCAAGCTTTCCAAAACATCTAAGAGCATGAATTTATCATACTTGAGCTAGGAGATTCAAGGGCCTGAAGTTGGACATCCATTCTTGAATTGCAAGTCATTTTGTTGAAGAACATATAACAAAATCCTTATGCCATGCTGCATAATCTTACTTTGTAGGCCTTTTGACTTTCAAATATATCCATAATCAGATGTTTACACAATTGATTGAACCATTATCCAAGTGATTCAAGTATTGTCCATTGCATCATTCCATTTATGGAACAAAGGCATTATTGCCAATCACATAAAGCATGCTTTATACAAATTCAGCTCTCCTTGAGCCTCTCAACTATTTTTATGCACACTGTGATATAGTGGGAGAACTGACTTGAGGTTTTGAGTTTGTGTTTGCAAATGTTTTGGTTTAGCAAGAGTCGCCACCAACTTTTTATTTTATCCAAGGGAAAGGTCAAAAAGCACAGGAAAGACCTTTGAGATGTTTTCTTGGGTTCGGGGGGTAGATTATGAAAAGGGAATGTGCAAGCACCCTTTTCATCCATGGTTATCCATGGGCTCTTAGTTACTTGTTTAGATCACTTGCTTTTGCTTTTCAATTGTTTGAAATGGTACTTTGTGTGGTTTTGAAAGTATTTTGAAAAGAGGCCTTTGTTTAGGCAATCTTTGTAATGATTCCCGTTCGTAAGAATGTATACAAAGATGTTTGTCTTTTGAAAAATGTTTCAATATTTTGAAAGTTGTTTGGAAATGTTTTGAAAATGTGTGTGTTTGTTTTTGAAAATAGCAAGGATTGTTTGCAAATTGATCAAGTAACTATAAGCTATCTACATACTCAAAAGTCTTTCCTATACATTTTTATTCCTTTGAAATTGTTGATTTACCATTGCTTTGGTAAACAACCATATCTTTGGATGTTAAACGGGACGGGCGTGGGTCATCATATGACCATGATAGCAATGGTTCCAAGTATCTTAGCTTGTTTGAGGGACCAAGATCAATTGTTTAGGAAACCTTTTGATAGCGTCATCGAGGGACTATGATCTTTTATTTTGTTTTGTTTTGTTTTGCCAAGATACCTTGCATGCATACATGGCCAATTTAAAGGCAACAAGTGGATGAAACCCTAGGGATGCAAGTGTGCATTGTGTTATCATTTTCATGCATTTTGTCTTTATATTAGTCAAGCCATTTGTTTGATTTTGGATTTTTGCATACAAACCCTAATCTCTAGTCATGGCATAATTGAAAGCATAAATGCGTAAAATAAATCTACACTATTACAACATTTGATATGGGAAGGGGGATACAATTTTTGAATGGGGAATATTTGCAAGAAAATAAAACCCTAATATTTACTATTACATCCAAATTGAATAATTGACATAAATAATAAATGAACAATATTTGAATAAATTAATTAAACAAATATAAAAAATATTATGAATATGCAAAAGATGTTTATGTTTATTTTTTATGTATGTAAAAAATGTTTAGTGTATATATAAAAGAAATAAAAGATTATTACATTTTATTTATTTAAGGGTAAAACCCTAATTTTCTTTTAAGAAAGTATGTATATATATATATATATATATATATATATATATATATATATATATATATATATATATATATATATATATATATATATATATATATATATATATATATATATATATATATATATATATATATATATATATATATATATATATATATATATATATATATATATATATATATATATATATATATATATATATATATATATATATATATATATATATATATATATATATATATATATATATATATATATATATATATATATAATAAAAATGAATGAAATATATACAAATGTCACAAAATGAAAATATATTTAAAAAAAATATTATTTTTAATAAGGGTGGAAACCCTAGTTTTCTTTTAAGAGAATAAATATATTAAATATATTATTTATGTATAATAAAAATGAAATAATGTATATACAAAAATAAAAAGTATATTAGAAAAATATCATTTAAGTATAAATAATAAAAATAAAAGTATAATATTTTTATATATTATTTTTAGGTTTTCATCAAATAAAATAAAAGAATATACATATTAATTTTATGTTAGAAAAAAAATAAAATAAAATACAAAAATAAAAGTGAAAATTTATGAAAATATTTTTGGTATTTTTTTATGTTTAGAAAATAAGAAAATAAAAATCAGAAATGAAAATAAATAAAAAATATAAAAATATGAAGAAATGGGCCAGGGGGTGTAATCAGTAATGAGGGGGTGTCAAAAACAAAGAGCCCAAGTCCAGACTTCATCTTCAACCTCTCGTTCAAAAAAACGCGCACCTGACTTCATACATTAACAACCTGCATACGTCCTCTAATGCAAAAACCCATAACATCAAAGTTGTAGCATTTTTCAAGACGAATCCAAGCATGTAAAGAACTCATTCTAACTCTCAAAGACCAGAGAGAATTTCTCTGGCCATAAATCCTAACCTAATTTTTTCAGGAAGTTCATGGATCAAATTCTCTTAGCATGCTTAACTAAAATGAAAACTGAGCATATGTACAACTTCATGGCTATGAATACTACATTTTTTATTCACAAACCTAAGCCTAATTATTCCTAAATAGAGAGATAGGAAGTTGACAAAAACCTGTTTCAGTTGACTTCGTGTATGGCAATGTGGAGGTTTTTAGTAAGGTCTGAGATGTTTGGGAGCTTACTTGAACTTCCTCTGACCTTCCCCAATGCCTAGCTTGCCTTGAATGTGCTTGAACAAGCCTGTAGAACTCAACCTACACAAGCTGAAATCAAAAATGGCAAACCTTATAAATGGAGTTACAGTCAGTGTTTAAGGGTTGGGATAGCTTGGATAGGTTATGTGGAAGGTGTTTGAACAAATTTCAGGCAAAACGCACGAGCAACTTGTGAGATAGAACTCAAGATGCAGAAGCTGCCCTGTTTTGCCAATAAGGTGATTTTGTGCTTATGGAAGGTTTGAGGGCTCAAAGGTTCGTGTTTTTGGCTTAAGGGGATGTGAGAAACTTGTTTCAAATGCTTGCAAAAGTTGGTTCTCTCTGATATTCAACTTCTGTGATATTTGACAAGTTTCTTGGTTATGAAGCAAAAAATGAGAAGTAATGCAAGACAAGCCTGTACATGCTATCTATCAGCTTGCACTCTATTCTCTTTGCCCCTCAAGTTGGTGGATTTGATTTGCTTCACAAGATATGGCTCAATGCTCAAGGATGCAGTTTTGACATAAAGCAAGATTTAAGCAAAAATGGTAATGTACCTTTTACCATTTTTAGATTAATTTATTGTATACTCCTCTAATGACCAAAAAAAGGCCTTAGACCAATGAATTTGCATTTTATTATTGAGTATGGAAGGGTTTTGGAACCTGTAATCTAGTGCAAACAAGGCTGATTAGAGTTTGCAACTTGTATCAATATGAACATGCCATGGATAAAAAGTGAGTTCTTGCCAACTTCAAGCCTTCGATTCTCCCTAAACCCAAATGATTTTGGAGAGTTATTGGAAATTTTGGAAATCTTGCAACATGATCTACAATCCATCTTTGAAATGCAATTTGAGTTTCCAAGTGGAACTAGGTGAAAAATTTCCAAGAAGATAGGTCAAAATCCTGCCTAAACTAAGGCAAATTTCACTAAGTTAAAAGTTTCATGGACCCTTGTTCCAAAAACCATAACTTGATATCCAAGCTTCTTTTGGAAAAACTTTGTGTATAAAAGTTGTAGATTTTATGGAGAACTACAACTTTCATGTTGAAAGTTTTGTTTGAATCCAATTTCATCATGGTGAAAATGGTTAGCAAAGTTGGGAAAAATTAAGAAAATTTCATAACTTAGAAAAATTCTAAGTTATGAAATTTTTCAATCTTAAACCCTAATTTGCAAAATTGGGTTTCTTGATGAACAAGTTTCATGTTTTGACACATCTTGATGAAAAATGACCCTTGGCACTTGAATTTGACCAAAAAGTCAAAGTTTGACTTTTCAGTGTACAGTCAAATTTTGATTAGTTAACTGAAAAATTCTTCTGCTAATCTAATGCAATTGAGATCTTTTGAACCTTGTGAATAGGTAAAGATGATGCCATTGAGTCCTTGAGTCCATGATTGAACCCAGTTTGCCATTGGCTAGGTCAAAAGTCATAAATTGCCCTTCTGCAGTCAAAAACCCTAAAAATGACCATTTTGCCCTTTTGGTGATCTGATCAAATTTCTTGAGGAGTTGTGGTATAAACTTGATCAAATGGTTCATATGAGCTTATAATGTTGATATGGGTCAAAATTTATGAAGTTTGACTGTAAATTAGCCACAGTTGACTTTTTCCTAATACAGTTGATTTCTAGGTCAACTGTCCAATTGACTGGGCAAAAATTTGATTCAAGGCTTGAAACTTGGTAGAGGTAATCTTGTAAGTCCAACATGAAGTATTAAAGTCACTTTAAGCATTGAAAGTCCAAAAATCCATGTGCAAACTCAAACCCTAATTTAGGTCAACAGTGCAAGGAGATGTCTTAAGCAGAGTAAACCCTAGCTTGATCTTGAGTTCAAAGAGCTTTGTGATGAAAAATATTGACAAAATGAGAGGGAAAATTTTAGGGTACAACACACACAAAATATCAAAGTAAGAAGAAACATGCCTAAAATCCTCTAGCCACTTTAGACCATGCTTGTACCATGCATTGGAACACCAATTTTCACATAACTTGGTTGTTTCATCTCAACCAAACCAGGATTTGGACAATTTGTAAAACAAACTCTCTCATCCTCTCAAAACCCCTCTATAAATAGAGAGGCCATTTACAAGCTAAGGGAAGAAGTTTTTTTGTTGTGTAGACAGGCCCTTAAAATCTCATACTCTCAAAAAGCCATAGTTGTCCATAAAACCTCCACTCTTGAGCTTTGAAGTCCAAATCTTTGAACCTATCACACCTTGCAAGTTCTGTCCAAATAAACCATCCACATACTTCATATACCTCACATAGAATTTATTCAAACACAGGAACAAATTCTATTACATCATCATCACCATTTACCAAAAAACAGCAACCTACAACTTGGTTTCTCCAACTCTAAGTCAAAACACTAGTTTCAATTTCAAGGTAAGTTTTCTTGAATTTGAACTCTTCATATAAAGCATCATTAATGGTTCATTTGTGAAGATAAAATTTAGATATAATTTCCTTGAAGCTAACCATATGCTTGCTTTTCATTTTCATTAACCATGTGTTGAGAACTGACTTTTACATGTAGCAGAACAATGATAGAGGTAAAAAAAATAGCAGTATGAGTCGATACGAAACACTATGAGTCGAAACATGCTATGTACAAAACAGGTTATGAGTAGATATAAAACATGCATGTGTCGATACAAAACGGAAATGAATCGATACAAACCCTTATGTATCGACTCATACTTAACTGTTTTTGACTTCTAGGAGCAAGATAATGACATATGTCGATGCAAAGCTGATATGTGTCGATGAAAAATAGGAAAATGAGCCAATGCAAGCCATTAAGTATCAATACATGCTGAGTTTGGTTTTGATTTTCCAAAATATTTTATTTATCATTTATAACTTTAGTATATTCCTATTGTTATTTATTTCTAAACTAAAAGTCAATGAAAAAACATTTTTTATTAAAATCAATTTATTTTTTAAAATTAATTTAATATTTAGACTTAGGTTTATCTTTTCTTTAAAATTAATTTAGAACTTAGGGCTTTTAATTAATTAATTTTTTTATTATACTAATTTAATTTACTTAAAACCTTTTTCACAAAAATCCTAAACTTGTTTCTTTAATCAAATTAATTTTCTTAGTTCAATTAATCTATTTTCTTTTAGTTAATTAGGTCAAAACCCTTTCTTCATAACAAAAACATTTTTGTTTCTTTTCATATCATTTTTTTCTTTGTAAATTATATTTACATTTCTTGTACATTATCATTCAATTCAATATGGTTGTAATAAGTAACTTAGGTTTAAATTACTTGTCATCCCCCATTTGTAAATTTGTATCCCCCGTCCCCAAATGATGTAATAGCATAGAATCTTTATATTCCGCAATTTATCGCTTTCAAATATAAATGCTAGTAATTAGGGTTTGTATGGCAAAAAAAACAACAAGTAGAAAACCCTAATTCAAAGATAAAAATGCATGAAATCAAACACTTTTCACACGCGCACCTCTAAGGTAATCACACTTGTTGCCTCGGATAAAAATAGTCATGTCCCTCGAACGTGGGATACTTTAGCAAAGACCCTCGAATACAAGATCGTAGTCCCTCGATGACCCTTCGATGTTGCCTTTGGTAAAAAATCTTAGACCCTTACAATAAATTTCTAAGGTATCCTACAATGTTGCCTTCTATGACTATACAACGGCCCATGCACGTCTCTTCACATCCAATGATTGGACTTCTTATTAATCAATGGTAAGATAGAAATATCTAAAGGAGGAGGAAATGAACAAAGACCTTTTGAGTAGGTAGAACGCTCATAGTTGCTTGCTCACAATCATTTTCAAAACAACATCATTTCAAACACACCAACACTTTCAAATGAAATATTTTCAAAATTCAACACTTTGTATGCATTCTTATAGAGACAGGAATCACTACAAAGTTCGCCTAAATGAAGGCACTTTTCAAAAATACTTTCAAAAACAATCATAAACACATTTCAAATAAAGCATTTCAAAGTGAGCTAGCAACTAAGAGCCTGTAGATAACTATGGATGAAAAGGGTGTTAATACTTTCCCTTTTCATAACCTACCCCCCGAACTCAAGAAAATTCTTAAAAGGTCTTTCCAGTTCTTTTCACCCTTTCCTTTATTGGATAAAAGAAAAGTTGGTGGCGACTCTTGCTATCTGCAACAATTACAATAAAACACAAAACACCCGAGTCAGTTCTCCCACCGTATTACATATTTATTTGGAAGAATCTCATTAAACCTCAACGCGCAGGGATCTGGAGGTTGAAGAAGACCTATGTGTCGTTCTTCAACCAATGATTGTGTGGCAATTGTTTTATTTTCATTGGTTCGTCTTTTACTGATTATGTGTATTTTTCAATAAGGTCCATTATATGTACAGCGCACCAGGTCCCTCAGATCTGCTTACTAACGCATTTGAGAATGATCAGATGGTCCACATTATTTTGGTTTTATTTTTTGTTTTCTGATTTTTTGTTTTAATTGTTTTAAACTTCAAAAATTCATAAGAAATTCACTCCAACTTCTAAAATTGTGAAAAAATTATCAAAAATACTTTATTTTTTTATTTTTATTTTTTTCACAATATTATTTTGTGATTTGGTATTTTTTATGATTTTCACTTTATTTTGACTTGTTTTAATTGTTTAAAAATACTTTATTTTTATTTTTAAAATTTGAAAATATTATGGAAGGATCCAATGATCTCTTAACAAATATTAGTGACCTCATTTTATATTTATTTTTTATTTTACTATTTTTCAAAAAAATTGGTTTATTTTGCTTATTTATTTAAATTTTAAAAATAGTTTCTGACTTTAAAAAAATTCTAAAAAAATTTGTCAACACTTGTTGACTCATGTTTGACCTCTAATTTTTTTAGGATTTTTATTTGGTGTTTTAATACACTTTGTGTATTTTAACAATTATTTCCTTTTTATTAATCATTTAAATATGGTTTTATTAATTATATTTTATTATTTTTTGTGATTGGTTATGATTTGGGCATTTGGGTATTATTTTGGGACAAGTTCATCAACCTCATTGGATCTTAGGTGTTGATAGGTTGAGAAATCAAATCCACCAAAATGGATGAATCATGTTGATGATATTTG
This sequence comes from Vicia faba, assembly GCA_948472305.1. NCBI lineage: Eukaryota > Viridiplantae > Streptophyta > Magnoliopsida > Fabales > Fabaceae > Vicia > Vicia faba. The sequence goes on from OX451741.1 coordinate 501,388,252, forward strand.
GAACTTAATTTCATCTGATACATTGGTTACACTATCATTATCTTCCCTCTTCATCTTATCCCTTTCTTGTTTTTACTTGTGTTACATGTTTTTGGAGAATGATCTACATATTATTTCTCTAACTTGTTTAGTACATAGATTGTTATTGATCGACTTCAAAATAGGTGTGACTTCTATATAAGTCCACTTACAATTGCTTAACATAGTGCTAAATTTGTCTCGATTCGAAAAGTGATCATTTGTGGCCCAAATCTATGTTTTTAAGCCAAAGTATGTTTAAGTTTAAGCCTTGGATCCAATAACTTTGAATTTCTTTATTAGGAGGCTTTGATTTTATCAATCCTCTAATGAACTTCATGAACTTTGGTCTAAGTGAAGCATTTGAACATCGTTGATTACATGTGGTTGCTTTGAGCACTAGAAATGAATGATATACTTGACAAAAAGAAAATGAGACTTGTTATTGAGAAGCTTTGATTTTATCAATCTTATAATGAGTTTTCAAATACAAGCTTGAAGATGGTCATTCAACTAACCTTTTGTACTTGACTTCTAGTTTCTTATTCACTAACAAGTAACTTTACTTTATGCCTTTATTTTGTGCCTTTAATTTTATGTACCATTTACTATAGCATTTACATTTCATGCTCTTTTCTTTTTTCTCACTTGAGTATTTATTTTTTATGTCATTTTATCTTTTCTCATTTAAGCTTTTCTTTTCTTTTGAAGATACTTAATAATCAACTTGAACATTATAAAACTTTAAGGTTACTTGGACTATCTGGTTACTATCCTTCGCATTATGGAGTTGTGGATCTCAAGGACTTAGAATTAGAAGCCTTGATACTTGGGGACCTTGTTGCTCTGTTGTTATTTTGTTTGAAGTTCTTGGGGTTTACTCCGAGGTATTGGGTTGATGTTCTTTGTGTGCAAGTTATTCTAATTTTATGATATTTTTGAGATTAAGAGATTCTCTGTATATAGTTGTCACTCTGCTCAATTTTTATGAAGAATTAATCCATATGAAGCTTGTTATTTCTCATAGGATTAGCATTTTTTCTTGCTTGGTTTCAATCCAAAGGATGAGAATTCTGTCAGCTTCTATTGGATAGATCGTTATTTTCCTTAGCTTTTACTTTATGCTTTATGATAGTCCATTCATCTCCTCATATCTTCTTTAATTTCTAAAATATTCTCCCTCCTTTACAAAATTCTTCTTCTTTTCTAACTTGAATCGCTTTCATAATAAACTTGGACTTAGATCCATGCATTTTCAAAATCTTTTCTTAATCAAACATTAATCAATTTAACCATAGTTTGACATCTTTCTCAAGACTAAAAGTCAACTAACATCATTCAAACCATTTTTTTCACTTTGGTTTTTTACTGTTAAACTTTTCTCAAAAGATTAGACTCTTGCCGATTCTTGTAGTCACACGAGCTATTATACTTCTATGATATGTAATCAAGTGAGATATTTTCCACTTGTGTGTTGAGTGAGGCTTTGTTAATTTTTAAATCTAAGTTATATCCTCCATTTTGAGATGATGCAAATTCTCCTTTCTCATAATCGTGGGTAGTAAGTATGTTTTCCACTCGGATATGACGATGATGTCTCTAATCTTAAAATTAACCAACACACATGTGTTTTAAATTTTTTGAGGTGAGTTACGAGCACCCTGATCCCCACTTATTGCATGGAAGTTGGTACGTAGACACTAAAGGTTCGTAACCACGGTGGGTGCAAAAATTGTTTAAAAAAATACTTCTTTTTTCACCTTCACCATCTTATTTTGTATACACCTTATATAGCCAAAATACTTAGATTTTCAAAGAGGTTCCTGTAGAGTACCGTAGATGTTTAGGGTGTTAATACCTTCCCTTTTCATAATCAACTCTCGTACCTAGATTCTCCCCCCTCTTTTTTTGGGTTTATTCGCTATTTCCCAATTTCCTTTGGAAACAATAAAATGTAGTGACGATTTTTATTTGATATGTCCGAGTTAAGTCAATTCAGTGGTTTAGTCTCAACATTTCTACCACTACACTTAATAGTCAAGATATAAAAAATAATTGAAATCTTTCTAAATCAATTTTTATTAATCACTAATCCAATTCCAATATTGAGAAAGGTTACAAAACCATCTAGATTCATATTCTTGCTCACCAAGACTTGAATCAAATCTCAATCATTTTCTAATCAACAAAATCTTTCTAAAAATAGAGCAATTTCATTGAATTTGTATCTAATTTTTACTTATAAATAGCCCTTCACTTTTCACAATTGATCATCCATAATCTCTCACCATTGCTCTCTTTCACACTTCTATCAACAATTCTTATAAACTTTCTTTCTACGCATTTTTTCCTTTTGGTTTATTCTAGGGTTTTTGTCTTGAACAAAAACCCTGTTGTTGTCTTTAACATACAACAATCAACAAACGACAACAATTCTCATAATTCACACAGTGCAATTATCAGCCTTTTTTTTCTTTTCAAACTTCTATGCTTTCTAACAATTTTGGCCAATAATTTTTATATGAGGCCTCCCTTTTATTCTCAAATTTATCTTCTTTTTTTATAAATAAAAAAATTGTTTGTTATTTACACTATATGATGACTATCTAATAGTATTACTTTTCAGAGAATACTTAGATACAACTCCGTAGGTGTGGTTCATATTTTTCTCAAATAAAAATATGACAAATATACCTAAATATCTTTTAAGGAGTAAAAATAGGAAGAAATTGTATATGTGTAAGAGGAAATTATACACTTGTCATATTTTCATTGGAAAAAAGCATAAACCACACCTAAGGAAATGCACCTAAGTTTTTTCCTTATTTTTCATCTAACAATTTATATTGTTATTATTAATAATTTTTTTTAATCATCTAACAATTTTTATATTGTTATTGTTATTATTACTAATTATTTTCATCATCTAACAATTTATATTTTTTTTTTTTCATCTAGCAATTTATATTGTTACCGTTACTATTTTTATTCATCCTATATTCAAGAGTCATCATAATTTTTTTGAGTGAAACACAATAATCCAACAATGAAACTCAAATTCCTCCATCATTAGTCAAATCAATAAAATATCGAGGAGAAAAAGGAAAAGGTGAAGAATGTAAAGAAAAGAAAGGAGAAAATAGCTTAATTGGGTCATGGCATTCCAGATTGGTAAACCTGACTTTTTAGGATGTATGATTTATTTTTTACATGAATTATTTGCCTATCGTTAATGTATATCTGATTGATTTGTTTGATATGATGTTTGCCATGAGATTTATTTATACTTTTACCAATTAAACTCTTTTTGCGTATAACAATCAATTATGACTTTTTTTATATAAATTGTTATAAAAAAATTTGTATAACAATTAATTACAATATCTTTATGTAAATTATTATAATTTTTTTTGTATATAAGGATCATTTAGAATTTTTTATCATTAATTATAAATTTCGTGTATAACAATCAAATTGGAAATTTCTTAATATAAATTATTAATTAAATTTATTGTATATAATAATCAATTAACTCTAACATTCTAATAAATAATAGGATTGGTAGATTTTACATCCACCATATCCTCGAATAATCGATTGGTTGGCTTAACACTTTGCCAATTAATCATCCAAATCAAAAGTTCTAAAAAATCACCAACATATCAAACGAATTTCTTCGTCTAGCGCGAATTAATTATAATAAAGTTCAACTCTTCTTTGATCCACCAAATCAAATATTAAAATATCTAACCAACCAAAAAAACTTTTTTAACTAACATATTAAAACTCAAGAAATTTTCAGAAAAAAGATTAAATAGCTTTGCCTTCAAAATTAACTGTGAATTGCGTCTACGATCACTCTTTTACAAAATCCAGACAAGGTTCAAGGATAATTCGAAAGTAATTCTACGCGGTCCTATAAAAAACATCAACCAAACACTTCGAACTACAAATTTGGACTCTGATTCTTCATAAGGAGATATGTAGGCACGCGGTTAAAACCAAGGCGAGTTCACAACTAAAAATTAAATCCTTTTCTCAATATGTATTAATATTGATTACCAAATTCCAATTTTACCCTTAAACCTAAAAGCGGAACCCCTTGAGAACAAGGGAGATGAAGGGTGCCTAACACGAACTTAGAATCTCTAAAAGTTTAGGGTTATCCCATATATATATATATATATATATATATATATATATATATATCAACTCTAGCTAAAAAACAATTAACTCGTCTTCTGCACATATCAACAACTTTTAGTAACTTGTTATCTCTATCTTCTGCATCTATCTGAAACAAAACCAATAAATTAAAAGGCATCAGAACCAAACTATATAACACATAAACCTTATAACTATTATAATTTAACACAAACCTTATAAATATTTCTAATATACCATTATACATCGTGAAAATCATATTTTTATCAAAATTTATCGCAAATCTTTATAATTCAACACATAAACCATATAACCTTATAACCATTATAATTCAACACATATACCTTATCACCATTATAATTCAACACATATACCTTATAACCATTATAATTCAACAAATAAACCTTATAGCCATTATAATTCAACACAGACCTCATACACCAAGAAAATAATGTTTTTATCAAAATTTGTAAATGTTATATACCATTAATAATCAATTTTCTTCAAAATATTCACCAAACATAATTACAAATTCTACCAACCCTTAATTCACAACAACTTCCAGAACTCTTCCAATCCAATACATAACATCACACCAACAAAAATCTCTAAGGTCCATAAACTTCACATAAAAGAAAAAAAGACAATACCTTATATAATTCTCATCTCAAGAATGTATTGATACCATTCCTCCTTAATTTCTTTTAGTTGATCTTTTGATTAAGTAACACACTTGAATTCATCAAAGTATTACATAGTATAACATAGTATGATTTAGTTAAAACTAATTAATTAGATGAAATATCTGTTAAATATTAAAATAAATCCTAAGATTAGAATTTCCATTGAATGCTTTTCTCCACCCATGGTAGTGATGATTAGAATTTAAGAATCTATGATGATCGAGAAAGACATTCTTCTGAAAATATTCTAATCACGTCCAATATGTTTTTCTTCACAAATAGGACACGCACATTAACCTTTAATGATATACCCTGATAGATTTTTGTATGTTGGAAAGTCATTAATTGTGCCAAAAAATATCGCCCTCAAATTTAAAATTTCTTTCCTATATCCGTCATAAACCTCCACAACATTCTCCCACAAAATATTTAAATCTTTGATTAAAGGTTTCAAGTATACGTCTATGTCATTCCCTGGTTGTTTAGGCCCAAAAATTAACATATATAATATCATGTACTTAAGCTTCATACATAGTCATGGAGGTAAGTTATAAATCATAATAATAATAGGTCATGTGGTATGTGAGATACTTTGAAGACCGTGTAGGTTCATTCCATCAGTAGATAATGACAAGCGAAGGTTTCTTGCTTCTTCTCCAAAATTAGGATAATTATTATCAATTTTCATCCACTTTGGTGAATCGTCCAGATGTCGAAACTTTCCATCTATAATTCTTTCATTTTCATGCCAAGTCAAGTGTTTTTCATCGGCTTCACTATGAAACATGCGTCTAAGTCTAGGAATTATAGGAAAATACCATAAGACTTTTGTTGGATATAATTTTTTATTATATCGAGAGACACTGCATTTAGGGCACTCATTTAAGGATCCATATTCATTTCGAAACAAAATGCAATGATTTGGAAAAGTATGTATTTAATCATAGCTCATGCCAATAGAGCATAACATTTTTTGGCCTCATAGGTTCGATTAGGAAGAACATTATCCTCAAGAAGCATATCCTTCATAAGGGATAATAACTCTGTGAAACTCTTATCCAACCATCCACTGTTCGCCTTTAAGTTGTACAACTTTAATATCGCATATAATCTTGTGAATTTAGTGCAACCTTTATACAATGGTTTCTCTGCATCGCTTACTAACCTCCCAAACATTTTGGGACAATCCTGAAGATCTTCTTCAAGTGCTTCTACAATCTCTTCGACTTGATCACGGTTGTATGTATCTGTGCCATTGTTGTTTGAATCATAGATCGTAGTATCCCCCGGTTCAACATTTTTGTTACTTATCTCACCATGTAATGTCCAACATGTATAACTTCGATCAATTCCATGCATCTTTGAATGTGATTCCAATCCAATTGCGTCAATTCGACACCCATAACAGCAACCTAAGAAAGGACGTGTTATTCGACTGGGGTCTTTGGCATGTTCAACAACAAACTTAATGAATTTTAATACCCTATTCTCGTACTCTTCTGACAATCGATTGGAAGACATCCATTTTTTATCCATGGTTTTACTAACTAAGCCAAACAAAAACACTAAGTATTCACGCAATTATAACAAAAGAACAACTAATTACCTGTAGAGAAGTCAGTAACTTATGAAACCACACATTGTAAGATTCTCGAAAATGATCTGAATTTCACTCTTCACAATTAATCCCTAGAAAAGATATTCATGACCAACGTTTATCACGCTGAAAAAAAGAAGAATGAGAAGATATATAAATGAATGATCATAAGGTACCATTGACAGACAATTTTGTCTATAGTATTGTAATCTCTACTAATTAGTAGATATTTTAAATTCGCATCATAGAATTGAAATCAATTAGCATATCAAATACATATTCATGAACCACTTCTCCCATAGTCAATTCTAAAAAGCATAATCAATTATATGCGGCAACAACCAAACATATCAAAAATCAATTACACACATTCATTATACACATTCAAAATCAATTCTAAGTACTCCAACCGTAAAGCCAAACACACATTCAATCATGTCAGAATCAATTCTTAGAATTTAAAAATCAACCATACACTTAAGGTACTAAAACTCAAGAGTATAACAATCATAGAATCAAACATATGCTCAATGTAAACCATCCATTAAAATAATACCAATTAAAATATAGTATCAAAGATTATCATTAATATGGTGCCACACCATTCACTTTTCAAAATCTCCACTTTACAAAACCACTATACACAACAAACACAAATCACACTTTTCATTCAAAAAAGAAACAAACAAACAGAACCCAAATTTGAACTTTTTCAAACACCTAAGAACCACTAAACATCAATTAAATAAACAATTCAACTCAAAAATATAAAAAAAGTCAAAAACCAAATTTGTGGTTTACACTATTACGAATTGGTCTCGCAATGTCATGGAAAATGAAGGGAATTCTCATCAGAATTTTTAACAAAAAAAGAAGTTGCAATATATATATTTACCCGTGTAATAAAAACAATATTTTTTTTAGTGCTAATGTCTGTGATACAGTGGCAGAATCGACTGTTATACTGGTTTTGCGTTTGTGTTTGCAAATGTAGCGGTAAGCAAGAGTCAGCACCGACTTTTCTTTTATCCAACAAAGGAAATGGTGGAAAGAACAGAAAAAGACCTTTTCGATATGTTTTTTGAGTAATGGGGTAGATTATGGGAAGGTAAGGTGTTAGCACCCTTTCCATCCGTGGTTTTCCACGGGCTTTTAGAGGTTTGCTCATTTTGAAATATCATTGTGCTTTGTGTATTTGAAAATGTTTTGAAAATGTTTTGAAAACGTCTTAGTACGACGAATTTTATAATGTTTCTCGGGATAGTGGAGAAAGTATATAAAGTGTTTTGAAATTGTTTTTGAAAAGTAGTTTTTTTCTGTAAGTGCAAAATGTTTGAGCGAACTTCTAACAACTATCTACTTTATTACTCGAAAAGGGTCATTCTTTTCCTCTTTTCCTTTAGAAAATGTTATCCTACTAATAGTGAATAGGTAGCCTTATCGTTGGATGTTGAGGGATAATCGAAGGGACATTTTACAGTCATAAAGGCAACATATAGAGATGCTTTAACAATTTTGTTTAAGGGATGAGATCATTTACCGAAAGGCAACACCATAGGGTTATCGAAGGACTATGATCTTTTGATTTTTATGGATCTTTGTTAAAGCGTCCCCATTCTCGAGGGACATGATTGCTTTGTTTTCCGAAAGGTAACTGAAGTGGGCGTACTTTGGAGGTGTATATGTGCGTGTATGTTGAGATTCAGTTATTTTTGTCTTTTCATTAAGTTAGCTAACGTTTTAATTTACAGTCTTATCATACAATCTTAGTTACTAATAGTTAATATAGCCAAATAATAAAGCAGTAAATGTGCGGAAGATAAAAAGCAGAAAAGTAAATCCTAAACTATTACACGGCTTTGGGATAGTTACAAAAAAAGTGCATGAAATAAAGTGCGGAATTTTAAATCTAAAACTATTACATTCATAGGCAGTTACAGTATAAATGCTAGAATAAAAATAAACGCACGCGAAATAAATAAAACGTCTAAAAACCTAAAAAGTTCTAAGTAAACAAAAAAAATCTTTTTATTTTCTTTTTGGTTTTGTTATGAGAATAATTAACTCTAAATTTAATTTTAATTAAAAAATAAATGTTGAATGAAATAAATCCTAATTCTAATATTTTTGTATTTTTTATTAAGAAAATAATTTAAATTAAAATAAACCTAAGTCTAATTGATTTTAAATTAATAAAAAATAAAAAAATAATTAAATTAATTTACGAAATTAAAATTAATTATGAAATCCTAAGTCTAATATTTTTTATGTTTTTTATTAAGAAAATAATTAAAATAATAAAAAGTCAAATAAAAAAATAGAGAAAAGAACAAAAGCAAAATAAGAATACAAAGAGGCACCCTTCGATTAGGGTGAAAAGGGGGGGTTTCGATCCAAAGGGGGAGCTTCCTCTCGACCCAGGCAGTAAACTCCTTATATTCGTCTTTCTTTTGCTTCCTTTCGATTGAGTTTAGGAGTTGGCGTGAGCAACCCACAGAGCAGCATGAGGGCAGGTCCTTCGTTCATACCCTTTTTGTATTTCATTTGAGCATGTACAGGTTAGTTGGACAAGAAAAGCAAATAAACCAAGACAAAAATACAAATACGAAGAAAATAAATAAAAGACCATTTGCATGTTATGCTAAAATGAAAGATGCAAGGTCAACAAGACCTACCTTGCTTGAAATTTGAATTTGCGCGTGGACTGAGGTTGTCAGATGCTTCGATTTAACACTCCTTGGCGTGGAGACACTTGCTTAGAAGCTGGTGTGGACTCCTAGATGTCTCAGGAACAAGGATCTGGTCTTCGTTTGGGCTGAAAGTGCCTGCAAAAAGTGCTTTGATTTGACACTCTTGGGGTTTCTATGAGCAATATGGCAGCGTGATCTATTCGTGTGCAAAAGTATCTCCTTCTTTTTCCATCCCCTGGCACTGTGTCCTTGGCCTTGTATTTATAGGAGTGTGATAGTGCATGAAAATGGCAAGGGACAGCCATTTAACCAGGCCTTTAAAGCCATGAGACAAGAATCAGACATATTAAAAGATTTCCTTTTTGAAATATCCATGCCTCTTTTGAAATTTTGGATGAACCTGGACACCTTTTGACTTTTGAATGCCTTTAGGCCATGCTCTTTGATTGGCCTTAAGTTGCCTCCTTTGAATGGACTTCTTATGTACCCTTTGAATGGGCCTTCTGAATGCTTCTTCGAATGGACCTTTACAGGTTCTTCAAATGGGTCATTTACACATTCTTCGAACAGACCTCTTGCCTGGTGTGCTGGAAAGTTGAGGGGCCTTTGACTTTGTGAAGGGAAACAAACTTGTAGGAGATTATTTCCTTGTGAATCAAAGGCAAGCCTGAAGTAGTCAATGCATAGTCGAAGCATTTTGAAATTGACTTGATCGAAGGGTGTCCAACGCTCAATCAAATACTTGCGGACCAAAGCTTGATTGAAGGGTGCCAAGCACCTAATCGAAGCTTAATAATCAAAGCCTGGTCGAAGAGTGCCAAATGCCCAATCGATGACTGGTGATTCAAGCTTATATTGAAATATTTTGGATATCCAATCGAATATATTGCCCATATGCTAATCTAAAGACACTTTGTTCAGCTTCAAAAACTTTATGTTCTTTAGGCAAGTGTTTATGACCAACCATGTAAGGGAAGACCTTGGAAAACATGAGAGGGTAATTTTTGGGGTATAACAGCTACCCCTGTTCAATATTCTTAAACCTGAGGATGTAGATTAGCTTGTCTTCCTTTCGTTATCTGAAGGTGGAAGATGATTAAACACTAGAGTGCCCAAAAATTTGCACTCGTCTGAAGTAGAACTGTTGGTGGCTAATATCGGGAATGAGTTTATAGATGCCATCTGGAAAAGATGACAGAAGATTGTCAGAGATGGGCTTAAAGATTCCATTTAAGGATTATGACAGAGAGTCGTCGAAGATGGGCTTAGAGATGCCATCCAAATTAGATGCTGACTTCATGAGAAGTCTTTTTTTGGGGATTCTTGTTCCTGCTGTCTGAGGAGGAGTTTGGTGGGGAATGGTTTAGGGGAATAGAGCCAAGGAGCTTCGGTTGTCCCTTACTCTATTGGGTATTTATCTCTTGAAAGTGGGTTGTTATTTGGTCGGGATCCAGGATTCACATCGACTTGTTGAGGACAATAAGACTGACTGCTATTTGGTCGTATTCCAGGCTTCACTGTGACTTGTTGAGGACAATAAGACTGACTTCTATCTGGTCGTATTCCAGGCTTCACTGTGACTTGTTGAGGAATATGAAATTAACTACTATCTGGTCGATTCCAGGCTTTGCAGTAATTATAGACATTGAACTGTTATATGGTCGTATCCAGGCTTTAGCGGTTTGAAGAAATTAAGTTGTTATCTGGTCGGGTCCAGACTTCAACTTGAATCTGAGGTATACCATTATCTGGTCGAGTCCAGGCTTCGGTGTCATAGGTTACACTATCATCTGGTCGGGTCCAAGCTACATAGTAAATAATAAACTGCTATCTGTTCGCACTCCAGGCTTTACAGTATCTTTAATTGGATAAGAATCAAAAAATCTTAGGGTCGATTTAACTGAACCAGAGAAAGTATCTACGGGAAAAGAATCAGTAATAAATCAATGGTCTATTTGAACTGAACCGATAGAGGTCTTTATTTATCTTTGACTGGATAAGAATCAGAAAAGTCTTGGTGTAGATTTAACTAAACCAGAGAAAAGTCTTGGATTATCTTCAACTAGAATAGAAATCAGAGAGATCTTAGTATCAATCTAACTGAACTAGAGAAGGTCTTGAATTAACTTTGACTGGAATGGGAATCATAAAAATCTTAGTATCGATCTAATTGAACCAGAGAAAAATCTTGAGTCATCTTCAACTGGAATAGAAATCAAGAAAATCTTAGTGTCGATTTAATTGAACCAGAGAAGGTCTTGAATTACTTTGACTGGAATGGAAATCAGAAAAATCTTAGTATCGATTTAACTGAACCAGACAAAATTCTTGGATTATCTTCAACTGGAATAGAAATCATATAGATCTTACTATCGATCTAACTGGACCAGAGAAGTTCTTATGAGAATATCTTTTTGAGGAAAATGTTGAAGTAGCCCTTCGTCAAACGTAGCCTTTGAGAAGACTACCAGGTTATGTAAGTAGTCAACGGTGTATGTTGATTTGATCTTTCTTGTAAAGGTAAAAAGTTTGTCGTATGCAATGTCATAATGTATGAAATTCATTGTGTAATGATGTTCTCAAAATAAATTAGATTATGTAGTATGCGATGTGTATACGTATGCCATGATGTAAGAATATGGATTGTTGTTATGATATCTCCTAGTCTGGGAAAGTAAACCCCTGACTACTGATAGAGAGTACTGGGAAGCTGAATCCTGGACTTCTGTTTGGTAGATGAGGAAAACGATTCTTTCATTCCTGCTGGGGGTTAATGAGCAGAGATGATTTGCTGGGGACTTTCTCTTTCCGTTTGAGGATATTCTGCCGGGGATCTTTGGATCCTGCTTGAGTTAACCAAGAGACTACCATGCGCCAGGTTTTGATTAAAGGTTTCAATTTGTGTAAAAAAGAAAACTTCTACTTCTTTGGCTCGAAGGGGTTGACTAGGGATTATCTTCCTTATAACTCCAATGTTTAGGATTTGAAAGAAACGCTTGTACATCGTCAGCAAGGTCTGTTCAAAAGCATACTGTATAAGATTATGGCATTGTTTTCGTCATCCTCCCTCTAAAGGCTTGTAACTTTTAGCAAGAGTTAAATGTTATAAAGAGAGTAAAAAGTATAGTTTAAATATAGTGAAAACAAATGGATGACTTTAAGACAAACATATGCAATGCATTAATGAAACAAAGTTTAACATTAATAGATAAGTGTTTGAACAACAAAAGAGATTACAACTTGAAAATTCAAATGAACAAAAGCTTCCAATGATTTGGCATAGGAGCAGTGATCACATTAGGAGCCTTTGGAGGATCGAATTCGATCTCCTTGGCATCAATCATATCTTGGATCTTATTCTTCAGAGCCCAACAATTGTTTGTGTCATGTCCCAGACTATCAGAGTGGTATGCACACCTTTCATTGGGATGATAGGTAGGAGCGGAAGTGTTGGGGTTCCGGAGATGAGCTTTTAACGTTATCAGCTCTGCCTTCAACATGTGTTGTAGCGCTTCAGTCGGTGACATGTGGATCTTAGTGAATTGTCTTTTAGGTGCAACCTCCTTACGCTGATGCCCTTGTCTTTGTTGAGCAGGCGTAGGATTAGAGATCAAGATTGCTCCTACGTGTTGGTCATGATAACTCTTTTGACCATACATAACATTGGACTCTTTCTTCCCGCTGTATGGCTTTTTATGAGCCTCATAAGTTGTAGCTCCTTGGATCTTTCCACTTTTGATTCCAGCTTCGGCTCTTTCGCCAGTCAGTATTAGCTCGGTGAACTCGGCCGAGGAGCTTCCGATTAGGTGTTTGAAGAATGGTTCTGTCAAAGTTTCCATGAAGATGTCAATCATCTCCCTATCAGTCAAAGAGGGTTGCACCCTACCAGCCAGGTCTCTCCACCTTTGGACGTATCCTTTAAAGCTCTCGTTGGAACCCGTGGTCATGTTCTGCAATTGCACACGAGTTGGTGTAAGATCAACGTTGTATTGGTACTGCTTGTAGAAAGAAACAGCTAAATCCTCCCAGGTGTGGATGAGAGAACTCTCCAATTGATAGAACCATTCAAGTTGAGTCCCTACTAGGCTCTCTTGGAAGAAATGGATCCAAAGCTTCGGATCAGTTATGTCTGTGTGATACGGTGGGAAGAACTGACTGTTTTTTGGTATGCTGGTTTGCGTTTTGTGTTTTTTTTTGCAAAATGTCGCGGTAAGCAAGAGTCGCCATCGACTTTTATTTTATCTAACAAGGAAAGGAAAAAAGAACAAAAAAATTCCTTTTTCGAGATATTTCTCGGGTTTGGGGGGTAGATTATAGAAAGGGAAGGTATTAGCACCCTTTCTATCTGTGGTTATCCACGGGCTCTTAGGTACTTGTTCAATTGTTTTAAAAATTGTTTTTCTTTGTGCTTGTGGGTTTGAAAAAATTTTGTTTTAAAACTTCGATTTAACTCTTGCTTCTGTCCTAAAGAGTGTAATGAAGTGTCTTTGAAAACTTTGTTCGAAAAGGAGTGTAAGTGTGAAAATTTTGTTTTGTTTTGAATGAGCAAGTATCTAAGAACCATCTACCTACTCAAAAAAGGAATCGTTCTATGCTAATTTCCTTTAGACAATGCTATCCCACTATTAATAAGTAGGTAGCACCATCGTTGGAGTCTGAGGGTGTTGTACCCCAAAATTTTCCCTCCCATATTTCTCAAGACATGTCAAGAATAATCTCCAAGTGGTTCAATATTGCTCAAGAGTTGGACAGTCAAATCACCTCCTAAGCCAGTCAAATTCAAAATTAGGGTTTTGTGTTGCATCAAGGTCCTTACATCCAAATGAACTCAAGTTCTCCCCAATGTCCTAATATGTTCTCAAGGTCATCCATGTCAAATTTCAAGCCTTGCAGAGGAAGTTTGGTCAGTCAATTGCTCAAGAGGGCCAAAAATCGATTGTGCTAGGGCAAAAGTCAACTGTGACCTATGAACAGTCAAACCTCAAGATTTTTTGTCAACATTCTCATTTTGAAGTATAATTCATCATTTTATCAAGGGTTGATCATGATTCATCAAGGATTTCTCAAAATTCATCAAGATTCAAAAGTTGCTAAATTAGGGTTTTGCGGGAAAAGTCAACTCAACTTTGACCAAGAATAACTTTCTCATACTTTATGAGAAATGACCCATCCAAAGCTCATTTTGAATAGGATGTAATTTCCTACAATCCATATTCACACCCCAAGATGAAGAAATGCACTCACAAAAAGTTACAAATTTGGACATTATAGGTCATTTTTGAAAGTCAACAAAAACACCTTTTTTTCCAAAGCTTATAACTTGAGCATGGAATATAAAACTGATATTATACCAAAAGGGTTGGTTAAAGTACATCTTAAGGTTTCTAAAAAGTCCAAGAACACCTCCAAAAGTTCAAAATCGAAGAAGTTATGCATTGTTGAAGTTGGGCATTTTTCCAAAATTACCAAAACTCAACTATCCCCAAAACTTCAAATTTTGCCAAAAGGGTCCACTTTTTTCCACTTGATTTGATCTTGTCACACCACACACGTGTCCTATCTTCAGTTTCATATCCATTCATTGATTTTTCTATTTTATTTGATTTTTATTGATTTAATTCATTTTAAATCAATTTAAATCCAAATAAAATCCAAATATTGATGAAATAGGATCTTTTTTATTGATACAACTTTCAATTATCATCATGGACAAGATCAAACTCGTGCCAAGCCATATCATGCACAAAATATTGGATTTGGAAAGAAATTGGAAGCCTTTAATGGAGGATCATATCATATCTTCAATCATCAATTCACAAGGATTCAAGGCCCAATTTTTAACCTAGTTCATTCCTTATTACTCATACAAGGCAAAGGCATAAAGAACACGACCTAGAGGCTGCACAAACTGCAATACCAAAACTTGAAAAAAGCTCGAAAAGTTGGAAATCGAAATCAGTCTTAGAGTCCAATTCAAGGCAAAATCTCAACATAGACCTCCTACTGGAGATCCACTGAAGCAAAAGCAACCAGTCACAAGCCCTGAAACATCCCCAATCGCGCTGTAAGTCTTCTTGAATACCGCCCTGTGCATGAAAACATAACCTCTGATTCCTGCATCTTTTTGCCAAAATCTTGACAGTATCATGTTTATCGTTCCATTTAGGACGTTTCTGCATTATTTGATTTTGTTTTGGTAGCTTGTAACCTTGTAACCAAACCTAGGGTTTGGAAGGTTGTTTTTTGGGTATTTTTGCTACAGGTGAAATCAAGCCAATTGATGGATATGGATGTGTTCACGAGACCCAGACAAATCGAACCATGGTCTTGGAATTGATTTTTACAGCCTAGAGAAGATTTTAGGAGTGAGCCATGGATTTAGCTGCGGATGAAATCCGCAGGTAAATAACCAGGATTTTCGTTGAAGAAGACGACTACGTTCCTTCCCTTGATTGGCTGGTTTTGAATATTGGCGCGTGTTTTTTTAATTCCAGCATATTGATTGCTTTTCATATATAATATTCTTTATTCATTCCATTAACAATTGAACACAATAGCTCAATTGGTGAAGGCGCTAGTGCATTGGCCATTGGGACCTGGGTTCGAATCCCAGGTCCCCCATATATTTGTTGAATTTTGTTCACAGGTATTCCAGCACATGCCAAGGCCTAAGATCCTCCATATACCATCATCCAATCTGGCGCCAGATGGCCTCCAGGCCAAATCCAATGGTCTAGATTGAGTATCCACCATATGCCAAGGTCAACATGTCAATATGGAATTGGAAAAGTCAGCCAGGCTTACTTGCGCTTGGGCCTCAAATTGCCAGATTTACATCCAAATCAGCCCCCCCCCCCCCCTTGGTTTATTTTTCTTTTCATTATATTTATTAATTTGTTTTATTGTTTTAATTAATTATTTTTATTATTACTAACCAATTAAATAATTTTTCTTAATAAAATCAAAAAAACACAAAAATATATTTTATTTATTAAAATTAAATTCATCACTTTTATTTTTGTAAACAAATATTAACCTAATTAATTTAGTTTTAAATAAATATAACTTTTAATAATTTTTGCAATAATTAAAATTAATGTAGAATATTAGGTTTTTACTAACTTTGATCAATTTATTTTATTTCCTTAAATATAAAAAATCCAAAAATACTTTAATTAATTAATTAATTAATTTAATTGTTAATTTTAATTTAATTTTCTTTAATCCAAAAAATAACAAAAAAGCTTCCTTTCAAAAAAGGGTCAAAACCCTGAAAAATACGCCGTTTTAATTTCTCGCACGCGATCCATATTTCCAATATTGTAATTGCTTCCGGTATGTAATAGCCTCTAATTAGGACATTATTTATCGCTTTCTTTTATTTTCCGCAATTTAAATTAAAGGGTTGTTTTTGGCGATGTAAATACCCGACGCCTTGTAATAGTTTAGATTTAATTTCCGCAATTTAAATTTCGCAACTATACACTGTTAGATGTTTGATAATAGAGAATGCATGACAAGATTAAATGTATGAACTTAAAATCAACATAGCTCACTCATGACATGTACAAAGATAAAATTAACCGAAACAACACACTCGCACATGCGCACTCTTAGGGTACACCTCACTTGGTTGCCTTCGAACGTGGTCATTGAGTATAGGAAGTTTTAGAGGTCGCCCTATTGTCCAAACATCATAGTTGCCTCGAAATGGTTGCCTCAGAAAAATGATCTAAGACATTAGGGTTACCGCTAAGGTGTCCTAACATTGCTTTAGTGACCACACGTCCCTTAATCGAATTGACCCTTAAACTCCAACGACTGTGCTACCTACTCATTCATAGTGGGATAGCATTGTCTAAAGGACATTAGCACAGTTTAATTCCTTTTTCGAGTAGGTAGATGATTCTTAAGTACTTGCTCATTCTAAGACAAAACAAAACTTTTCGCACTTACACTCCTTTCAAACAAAAACTCTTTTCAAACCCACAAACACAAAGAAAAGAAAATTTTGAAAACACTTTGAGCAAGTACCTAAGAGCCCGTGGATAACCACGGATAGAAAGGGTGCTAACACCTTCCCTTTCTATAATCTACCCCCCGGACCCGAGAAACATCTCGAAAAAGGAATTTTTCTATGCTTTTTTCCTTTCCTTGTTGGATAAAATAAAAGTCGGTGGCGACTCTTGCTTACCGCGACATTTTGCAAAAACAAACGCAAAACGCGAACCAGCATTCCAAAAACAGTCAGTTATCTTTCCACCGTATCACAGAACTGGCGACTCTGCTGGGGAATTCATTAAAAAGTGAGGGAACTGTCCGGTGTAGACCGACACGGTTGAAGCAGTAGCTACGTTGGTGTGGCACTTTAGTCTGTACTGATATCCCTTGTGTTGGAACGAGGAGAATATGGGTCTTCTAAGGGGTCATTAAGCACCAACTGACCTTAGAACATTTAAATTGACCAACTTGGCCATAGAACAGTAGCAGTATGCTACACTCATTGAGACTAAACTCTCGCGATGATTCTGGCCGCAAGAAAAGGTTGCTAAACTGGAATTATGACCGATTGAGGGTAGTCAGTGATATTGAGATCCTCTAGAACCCGATTACTATTTTTAGGACAGGTTTAAACCAACTGAACTGAAAGAGGGTAGTACCTAAGCTCCTTGCTAGCCTGAAATCTAAGGGCTCTCTGTGTGACTTGTGTGCCTTTACCATGTTTGCTATTTGTGGCTACTTGTGGTGTGATTTCCATCATGACATCATGACATCATAACATTGCATACATCTTGCATTGGACTAACCTATTTCAAAGACAGGAGGGATTCATCTTTGTTCTGTTTTGTAGGTCATCGTGATGCCCATGCGTAGGAATACCATCCGGATCAACTTTGTCCAGGTTCCCACCATGCTTAAAGAATTGGTTGTAAAGATTCCTGATACTACCTCATGCATCAGAAGACATGGGTATCTTCTCAGTTTGGTTACCTCCAAATTGGACGAGCAAATGATGAGTGTCCTGGTCCAATTCTATGATCCGATGTACCATTGTTTTACTTTTCAAGACTATCAGCTGGTTCCCACCTTAGAAGAGTTCTCTGAGCTGCTCGGTATCTCTGTTCTGGAGCAGACCCCGTTTACTGGTTGGGAGAAGACTCTTAAGCCCGAAGAGATTGATGCATCCCTTCATTTTACCAAAGAGGAGGTAATGTCTAATTGGGAAACTAGAAGTGGAGCAAAGGGCTTTCTGACTAAGTTCTTGGTTGGTAAGGCTAACTATTTCTGGGATAGTCTAGACTTCAAGGCATTCGAGGATATTTTGGCTCTTTTGATATATGGCTTGGTTTTGTTTCCGAATCCTGACACTTTTGTTGATGTTAATGCGGTAAAGATCTTCATCTCTCGCAATCCTGTATCCACTCTCTTGGGTGACATCCTTCATCAGCTCTATTCTCGTACTGCCCAAAAGCGGGGAACCTTGATGTTCTGTGCTCCTTTATTGTCGAGGTGGTTTATTTCGCACCTCCCCAAGTCAGTACTGAAGAACAAAGAAGGCATGGGCTGGGCCTATAGGGTGATGTTTCTCTCGCATAATGACATTATCTGGACTCTCAAGGGTATGGATGAGGTAACTATCATTGATCGCTGTGGGAAGTACCCTAATGATCCATTGATAGGGACCCATGGAGGAATTTCTTACAACCCATGCTTAGCTCTCCGTCAGTTTGGGCGTGCCAGAAGAGAAGGACCTCATGAGCTGCTAATGCCTCATATCATCTTTGATTTTCAAGGGGATGGCGACGAGCAACGTCAGAGATTCATAAGGGCTTGGGATAGAGTTCACCAATCTGATCCACATGAGTTGGGCCCAAAGACTTCACTTCCAATGGAGCCATATCTCAGATGGGTTCGCATTCGTGCCCAAAAGCTGGGTATGCCTTATGAAGTCGTCTGGCCTGTCACTCTTGAAGTTGCTAATGAAGAAGGAGTTCTTCCAACCATCCTCCATCCTTATATGCCCACTAACATTGGGGAACTGAAAAGGTATTGGATGCAACTGAGGGAAGAACGAGATTCTTACCGAGAGAAGTTCAACGAGCAAGAACAGAAGATCTAAAAGCTGACTAGGAAACTGGAGAACCAGTGGATTCTTAATGACTATGTCCGCACTGACAAGAAGAGACCATGGGAGCATTGATGGGCCTTTGATGATTTCCTTTCCAATTTTTTATTTACTTTTCAGTATTTCATTTCTTGTAACGCCTTAATGGAATCAATTGAACAATTTGAATTTTAAAGTTTAATCTAATAAAGTGTGTTTCCTTTCTTGTTTACAAATTTGAATCTCAAGATTGTCTTTGAAATCATGTCATACGCATTTCATCCCATGCACTCCATAACAGGTACCCATTACAGGTCTCTTATCTTCTTTGTTGTTTATTTCAGCACTCATCATGTCTGCTGAACCTTCAACTGAGCAAGCTATCAAGGCCCTTCAGGCCAGAATGCCCAATTTCAAGAGCTGTCCATGAATCTAGCTAAGGGTCAGCAAGATCTGGAGACCCTGATTCTGAAATAGAAGAAGAAGAAGAAGAAGAGGACAGTCATGTTCAACACAGGGCACAAGTTTGGTAATAGGCTAGAGAATGAAGTTGACCTGACCACCTCATCTGGAGGGAAAGACAGTCAAGAGGAAAGGAGGGCTCCTAGACCTGTGGTCTCCGACAACGAGACAGACTTCGACGAAGAGCAGTATCCTCCTGCAGAGGATAAATACAAACAACTGGAAGACCGGTTGAGTGCTATGGAAGTTCAGAAGGTGCCTGGTCTGGACTTTGGTGACCTAGGTCTATCATCTGGGGTGGTTATTCCCCATAAATTCAAAGCACCAACCTTTTCTAAGTATGATGGAGTTTCTTGTCCGAAGCTGCACCTCCGGTCATATGTGAGGAAGATTCAGCCGTACACCGCTGATAAAAACCTATGGATCCACTTCTTTCAATACAGTCTCTCATGGACTCCTCTTGAGTGGTTCTATCAGTTAGACGGAGCCAGTATCCGCAGTTGGGAAGATTTGGCTACTGCTTTCTACAGGCAGTATCAGTACAACTCTGACCTCGCTCCTACGTGTACCCAACTCCAGGGTATGTCAATGGGAACGGGTTAAGGATTCAAAGATTATGCTCAGAAGTGGAGGGACCTTGCCGGAAGAGTACAACCACCCTTGGCTGATCGGGAGCTTGTGGACATGTTTTTGAGGACCTTGTCTGGTCCATTTTTCAACCATCTGATCGGAAGCTCTTCGTCTAGGTTTACAGAGCTAATTTTGACCGGTGACAAGATTGAGGCTGGTATTAAGGCTGGTAAGATACAGAAGGGTGCCTCATCGAGCACCGAGAAGAAGTCGTTTAAGAAAGAGTCCAGTGTTGTCTACAGTTTGAAAAGACAGAATAGACCTGAACGCCGCCAAGCTGTGAATGCAGTTGTTATTTCAAAACCTGCTGGTGCTCCTCAGTACAACAATCAACAAAAGGACGATAGACCTAAGAGGCAATTCAATCGTCTCAGCATGACCTTATCTCAGATTCTGCCACAATTGCTGAACACCAATCTGGTGATTCCAAAGGAAGCCCCAAAGAATCCAAATACAACATCACCGAAGTATAACCCTAATGCTTGCTGTGCTTTTCACTCTGATAGCCCGGGGCATAATACAGATGATTGTTGGGTTTTGAAGAACAAGGTACAAGACTTGATCGATGCAAAGGAGATTGAGTTCGGAGCACCAGAGAAGCCTAAATAAGATGCAGGGGTGAATGCTATCAAGGATGACGATAATGAAGAGCTTGATATCGACAGTTGGATCTACCTGACTGCCAATGGTGGATTAAGCAACTGGACAACGAAGGATTCTATGCCCATTTCAGTTATCAACCAGTAATGAAACTTTTGTTTTGAATATGTAACAGACAATGTTTTGAACTTTATGGCCCGGTGTCTTACCCGGGGCACCGTGGCTTCATTTGTGAGGGCTTTTGTGTGTCATCTTCATATATCATTAATAAAAGCATTGGACGTTCTTGCATTTCAAATTTTGCGCTCCTTATTTTTCTTTATTATATATTACAAAACAACTATTTTACACACACTCACGTATACAGGTCCACATCCACTCTGGATCCTACTGGTAACGACTCTGCTACTGCCGGTTATGACTTCGAAAATCCAATCAACTTAGTCGAAGACGAAGGTGAAGATGATTGCGAAGTGCCTGGTGAACTTGCAAGACTGCTACTCCAGGAAGAGAGGGTTATACAGCCACACGAAGAGCCAGTGGAATCAGTAAATCTGGGTACAGATATAGACAAGAAAGAGGTCAAGGTCGGTACAAATCTAGAGCTTAGTGTGAAACAACGTTTGATTCAGATGTTGCGTGACTATGTTGAGATCTTTGCCTGGTCTTACGAAGATATGCTTGGGTTGGATACCGATATTGTGGTTCACCGCCTACCTACCAAGGAAGACTGTCCTCTAGTGAAACAGAAGGTCCGTCGAATGCGCCCCGAGATGTCTGAGAAAATCAAGGCTAAAGTGATGAAACAATTTGATGCCGGTTTTCTAGCAGTTACTTCTTACCCTCAGTAGGTGACCAATGTGGTTCCTGTGCCGAAGAAGGATGGTAAGGTTCGAATGTGTGTTGACTACAAGGATCTAAACAGGGCAAGCCCCAAGGATGATTTCCCTCTACCTCACATTGACGTTCTGGTTGATAACACCGCT
The DNA here is from genome assembly GCA_948472305.1 of Vicia faba. Classification (NCBI taxonomy): domain Eukaryota; kingdom Viridiplantae; phylum Streptophyta; class Magnoliopsida; order Fabales; family Fabaceae; genus Vicia; species Vicia faba. Next base: position 501,410,187 of record OX451741.1, read on the forward strand.
CAGCACAAGGTATTCTCCTTTATGGATGGTTTCTCCGGTTATAATCAGATTAAAATGGCTCCCGAAGACATGGAGAAGACGACCTTTGTTACTCAGTGGGGTACCTTTTGCTACAAGGTCATGCCTTTTGGGTTGAAAAATGTTGGGGCAATGTATCAGCGTGCCATGACTGCTTTGTTTCATGACATGATCCATCATGAAATTGAAGTATACATCGATGATATGATTGTAAGGTCCCAGACTGAGGAAGAACACCTTGACCATCTTCAAAAGTTGTTTGACAGGCTGAAGTTGTACAAGCTGAGGTTAAACCCGAACAAGTGCACCTTCGGGGTGAGATCTGGTAAGCTGCTGGGTTTCGTCGTAAGCGACAAAGGTATTCATGTGGATCCTGCAAAAGTGAAAGCCATACAGGAGATGCCAGCTCCCAGAACAGAGAAAGAAGTCAGAGGCTTCCTGGGACGACTGAATAACATTGCCCGATTCATTTCGCACCTAACTGCTACTTGTGAACCAATCTTCAAGTTACTGAAGAAAGATTAAGTAGTACGTTGGAACGATGAATGCCAGGCCGCTTTCGAAAGGATCAAAGAGTATCTCCAAGAGCCACCTATTCTGATGCCTCCAGTTTAAGGGAGACCTTTGATCTTATACTTGACAGTACTCGATAACTCAATGGGGTTTGTGATGGGTCAGCGTGACGAGTCTGACCGAAAAGAGCATGCTATTTATTACCTTAGCAAAAAGTTTACCGACTGTGAGACCCGATACTCATTGCTCGAGAAAACTTGCTGCGCTTTGGCATGGGCTGATCGCCGGCTAAGACAGTATATGTTGACTCACACTACCCTGTTGATATCAAATATGGATCCAATCAAGTATATCTTCGAAAAGCCTGCCTTGTCCGGATGAATAGCAAGATGGCAGATGATCTTGACTGAGTATGACATCCAGTACACGACCCAAAAGGCAATTAAGGGAAGTGTGTTGGCAGACCATTTGGCACATCGGGCATTGGATGATTACCAGTATATGAACTTTGAATTCCCGGACGAGAATATCATGGTAGTGACTGATTGTGAGACACCTGGACCGGATGAAGGACCTGAGGAAGGATCCCGATGGTCTATGTAATTTGATGGAGCTTCGAACGCTTTGGGTAATGGCATTGGCGCCGTAATCATATCTCCTAAAGGCTCTCATACTCTGTTTACCGCCCAATTATGTTTCAACTGCACCAACAATATGGCGGAGTATGAAGCGTGCATCATGGGTCTTCGAGCAGCAATTGACCTAAGGATTTAGTTTCTAAGTGTCTTCGGAGATTCCGCTCTCGTGATCAGTCAGATCAAAGGCGAGTGGGATACGAAACACCCAAATCTGATTCCTTACAAGGAATATGTATTGACGTTGCTTCCCCATTTTGAGGAAATAACCTTTGAACACGTCCCGAGAGAGGAGAATCAGTTGGCGGACGCGCTAGCTACGATGTCTTCTATGTTCAAAGTCAATTGAGACAACGAGGCTCCCCAGATTATCATTGAAAGATTGGACGAACCAGCACATTGCTGTGATCTTGAGACTGAAGATGTAACAGAAAAGCCCTGGTATCATAAGGTGAAGAGATACCTTGAGATTCAGGAATACCCCGAGGGTGCATCAGTTAATGATAAAAAGTTTCTAAGAAGGTTCGTGGCGAAGTTCTTCATCAGCAATGGCATCCTTTATAAGCGTAATCATGATTCAACCTTACTGCGATGTGTGGATAAGAATGAAGCAGAAAGGATCATGACGGAGTTACATGAAGGTATTTTCGGAACTCATTCTAGTGGACATACCATGACAAAGAAAATTCTTCGGGCAGGATATTATTGGTCCATAATGGAAGCCGACTGTTATCAGCATTCTCGGACATGTCACAAGTGCCAGGTCTATGCTGATAAGGTACACATACCTCTTGTTCCTCTGAACATCTTGACGGAACCTTGGCCTTTTGCAATGTGGGGCATTGATATAATCGACAAGATCAGACCTACGACATCCAACGGACATCGTTTCATCCTGGTAGCTATCGATTACTTTACAAAGTGGGTTGAAGCAGCTTCTTTTGCTACCGTAACCAAGAATGTCGTGGCACGGTTCATTCGGCACAATCTGATCTGTCGATACGGTGTACCAGAGAGGATTATTACGGATAATGGTAAAAATCTCAACAACAAGATGATCACTGAGCTCTGCGAGCAATTCAAGATACAGCATCACAACTCTTCTCCCTACCGGCCGAAGATGAATGGGGTTGTAGAAGCAGCTAATAAGAACATTAAGAAGATTGTACAGAAGATGACAGTGACATACAAATACTAGCATGAGATGTTACCGTTTGCTCTTCATGGGTACCGTACCTCAGCGAGGACATCAACAGGGGCAACACCTTATTCCTTGGTATATGGCATGGAGGCAGTTTTACCCATTGAAATTCAAATACCCTCTTTTCGGATCATGAAGGATGCAGGTTTGAGCGAGGATGACTTGATTCAGACCCGACTTGATCAGCTGAACCTAATCGACAAAAAGAGACTTACTGCTATTTTTCATGGTCAGACGTACCAAAAACGGATGATCAGGGCATTTAACAAGAAAGTTAGACGACAAGAGTATCAAGTTGGGGATCTAGTAATCAAGCGCATTATCCTACCTCAAGGTGATCCCAGGGGTAAATGGACCCCTACTTACGAAGGGCCATTTGTGGTTAAGAACATTTTCTCAAGAGAAGCTATGATTCTAACCACCATGGACGGTGACGACCTTCCTCACCCCGTCAATGCAGACATAGTGAAAAGATACTACGCATAATCAAAGACCCGCTAGGTTGACTGGCCTAGGAAAAAATGAGGGCTTCCCGACGAACCAAAAGGGTTCGGGAAAAAATAAGGGATGAAAATGAAAAAAATTGTACACCCGGCAAGTCGAAAACCTGAAAAGGTGACTTGGGCAAAAAGGGTATCCCGGTGGACTGAAAACCCGAAAGGGCGGTCCAGGAAAAAATTAGGGATCAAAGCGTAGCACTATGTCTCATTGGATCACCTTGCATCCAGACTTTGGTATCAACTATCAAGCTCGGACGGTGCTAATCAATCTGATCTAACTTCAACCAGTAGCAAAGTGATGAGATGCTTGAAGACATAAAGGCGATAGCAGAGTTGGAATCCAGTGGGATCATTCACATAGCTGTTTTGTTTTGTTTTCAGAAATTGTATAAATTCTATTTGTTTGGCGGCGTTCTCTTACTAGGACGTCAGCATCTTGTACAAAAAACGCCTATTTACAGGCCAAACTTCAAAATCAATACAAATTCATTTTCAGACAAATTTCAAACTGTTTTTCCTTTATCTGTTTTGTTTTGCAAAGAACGTCCAATGTTCATTTTTGATATAATCATTTGACATTATTTGCTGCTCATAAATATTTACATGTGAAACAAAAGATGAATTACTGGTAACATCAGAAACAGGGGCAATAAGAATTATCCGAGTTGTATGGTTGCTCTGTTCACAAGGTACAAAGGTGGATTCAGCTGAAGAATATGGCTAAGATACTTTCACTCCCCGCAGAGTAAGACAGTAATGGTAGCTCTCTCAGTTGAGACTTACAACCATGAACGAATCAGTAACACTCTCCCCAAGCAGAGTTCATCCATCATCAACGCTAAAAAAGGCTTCGTATCCCCAGAAGGTCTTAATATTCCCCAGCGGAGTATAAGAATATTCCCCAGCAAGTATAAGAGTATCCCCGACAGTCTTAATATTCCTCAACGGAGTATAAGAATGTTCCCCGGCAACATACAAGATACCCCCAGTGGAGTCAATATTTTTCCAGCACAGTCTGAAAAAAGCTTACCCAACGGAGTTGAATCATCATCCCCAGTAGATTCTGGAAGCTTATCCCCAGCAGAGTACAAAAATAAATCTCCCCAGCCAAATTCAGAGGATTATCCCCACAGAAGTCTAACAGGGTTATCCCCAACAAGTCGTAACTGAAAGATCATCCCCCAGCAAAGTTCTTTCCTTTCACAAACAGGAATTCAATCCTCAGCAGATTCAATATCACCAGCAACGGTAATCCATCCCCATCGGAGTTTATCAACGGAATCCCCAGCGGAGTTTATCGTTAAAATCCTCAGCAGAGCATCTCTTCCCCATAGAGTAATTCCCCTCAGAGTAATCTCCTCATCAGTTTATTCCCCAACGGAGTTCTCTTCTCCCGCAGGTCTATTCTCGCAATCACCTTCGTTCATCATCCCCAGTGGAAACAAAGAATTCAATTCTATTCTCCAGCAGCTCCGGGATTTATTTTCCCCAGCTAAAACATTACATTTCCATACATCATGATACATGCATATACACATCATACCATACAATCTCATTTATGTTGAGAACATCATTGCTTGATCCCCATCATGCATTGCATATGACTGACCTTTACCTTTCAAGAAAGATGCAGTTAAATTCTCAGTTATGTCAAAGGAGACAAAAATCAGTTAAATCGATTCCTAAAGATTTTTCTGAAGTAAGCCAGTCAATAGAGACAAAAATCAGTTAAATCGATTCCTAAATATTTTTCTGAGGCAAGCCAGTCAATGGAGACAAAAATACGTTAAATCGATTCCTAAAGTATTTTCTGAGGCAAGCCAGTCAATGGAGACAAAAAATAGTTAAATCGATTCCTAAAGATTTTTCTGAGGCAAGCCAGTCAATGGAGACAAAAATCAGTTAAATTGATTCCTAAAGATTTTTCTGAGGCAAGCCAGTCAATGGAGACAAAAACAGTTAAATCGATTCCTAAAGATTTTTCTGAGGCAAGCCAGTCAATGGAGATAAAAACAGTTAAATGATTCCTAAAGATTTTTCTGAGGCAAGCCAGTCAATGGAGACAAAAACCAGTTAAATCGTTTCCTAAAGATTTTTCTGATGCAAACACAGTCAAAAGAGACAACTTCTCAAAGGAGACAACCCGTCAAAGGAGACAACCCGTCAAAGGAGACAACCCGTCAAAGGAGACAACCCGTCAAACGACACAAGCCGTCAAAAGAGATAAGCCGTCAAAGAAGACAAAACCACCTACCAATAATCTCCAAATGGCATCTATAAGCCCATTCCCGACATCACAATGCTGATACCAGTTCATGCGAGTGCAAATTTCTGGACACTCTAGTGTTCAATCATCTTCCACCTTCGGATCACGAAAGGCCCGAAAGCCAATCTATATCCTCAGGTTTAAGAAGATTTAACAGGGGCAACTGTTGTACCCTAAAATTTTCCCTCCCATATTTCTCAATACATGTCAAGAATAATCTCCAAGTGGTTCAAGATTGCTCTTGGACAGTCAAATCACCTCCTAAGCCAGTCAAATTCAAAATTAGGGTTTTGTGTTGCATCAAGGTCCTTACATCCAAATAACCTCAAGTTCTCCCCAATGTCCTAATATGTTCTCAAGGTCATCCATGTCAAATTTCAAGCCTTGCAGAGGAAGTTTTGTCAGTCAATTGCTCAAGAGGTCCAAAAATCGATGTGATAGGGCAAAAGACAACTGTGACCTATGAACAGTCAAACCTCAAGATTTTTTGTCAACTTTCTCATTTTGAAGGATAATTCATCATTTGATCAATGGTTGGTCATGATTCATCAAGGATTGCTCAAAATTCATCAAGATTCAAAAGTTGCTAAATTAGGGTTTTGTAGGAAAAGTCAACTCAACTTTGACCAAGCATAACTCTCTCATAATTTATTAGAAATGACACATCCAAAGCTCATTTTGAATAGAATTCAATTTCCTACAATCCATCTTCACACCCCAAGATCAAGAAATGCACTCACAAAAAGTTACAAATTTGGACATTATAGGTCATTTTTGAAAGTCAACAAAAACACCTTTTTTGCTAAAGCTTATAACTTGAGCATGGAATATCAAAATGAGATGAGACCAAAAGGTTTAGTTAGAGGACATCTCAGGTTTTCTAAAAAGTCCAATAACACCTCCAAAAGTTCAAAATTGAAGAAGTTATGCATTGTTGAAGTTGGGCATTTTTCCAAAATTACCAAAAGTCAACTATCCCCAAAACATCAAATTTTGCCAAAAGGGCCCACTTTTTTCCACTTGATTTGATCTTGTCACACCACACACGTGCCTTATCTTAAGTTTCATGTCCATTCATTGATTTTTCTATTTTATTTGATTTTTATTAATTTAATTCATTTTAAATCAATTTAAATCCAAATAAAATCCAAATATTGATGAAATAGGATCTTTTTTATTGATACAACTTTCAATTATCATCATGGACAAGATCAAACTCGTGCCAAGCCATATCATGCACAAAATATTGGATTTGGAAAGAAATTGGAAGCCTTTAATGGAGGATCATATCATATCTTCAATCATCAATTCACAAGGATTCAAGGCCCAATTTTTAACCTAGTTCATTCCTTATTACTCATACAAGGCAAAGGCACAAAGAACACGGCCTAGAGGCTGCATAAACTGCAATACCAAAACTTGAAAAAAGCTCGAAAAGTTGGAAATTGAAATCAGCCTTAGAGTCCAATTCAAGGCAAAATCTCAACATAGACCTCCTGCTAGAGATCCACTGAAGCAAAAGCAACCAGTCACAAGCCCTGAAACATCCCCAATCGCGTTGTAAGTCTTCTTGAATACCGCCCTGTACACGAAAACATAACCTCTGATTCTTGCATCTTTTTGCCAAAATCTTGACACTATCATGTTTATCGTTCCATTTAGGACGTTTCTGCATTATTTGATTTTGTTTTGGTAGCTTGTAACCTTGTAACCGAACCTAGGGTTTGGAAGGTTGTTTTTTGGGTATTTTACAGGTGAAATCAAGCCCCTTGGTTTATTTTTCTTTTCATTATATTTATTTATTTGTTTTATTGTTGTAATTAATTATTTTTATTATTACTAACCAATTAAATAATTTTTCTTAATAAAATCAAAAAAACACAAAAATATATTTTTATTTATTAAAATTAAATTCATCACTTTTATTTTTGTAAATAAATATTAACCTAATTAATTTAGTTTTAAATAGATATAACTTTTAATAATTTTTGCAATAATTAAAATTAATGTAGAATATTAGGTTTTTACTAACTTTGATCAATTTATTTTATTTCCTTAAATATAAAAAAATCCAAAAATACTTTTATTAATTAATTAATTAATTTAATTGTTAATTTTAATTTAATTTCCTTTAATCCAAAAAATAACAAAAAAGCTTCCTTTCAAAAAAGGGTCAAAACCCTAAAAAATGCGTCGTTTTACTTTCTCGCACGCGATCCATATTTCCAATATTGTAATTGCTTCCGGTATGTAATAGCTTCTAATTAGGACATTATTTATCGCTTTCTTTTATTTTCCGCAATTTAAATTAAAGGGTTGTTTTTGGCGATGTAAATACCCGACGCCTTGTAATAGTTTAGATTTAATTTCCGCAATTTAAATTCCGCAACTATACACTGTTAGATGTTTGATAATAGGGAATGCATGACAAGATCAAATGTATGAACTTAAAATCAACATAGCTCACTCATGACATGTACAAAGATAAAATTAACCGAAACAACACACTCGCACATGCGCACTCTTAGGGTACACCTCACTTGGTTGCCTTTGAACGTGGTCATTGAGTATAGGAAGTTTTAGAGGTCGCCCTCTTGTCCAAAGATCATAGTTGCCTCGAAATGGTTGCCTCGGAAAAATGATCTAAGACATTAGGGTTACCGCTAAGGCGTCCTAACATTGCTTTAGTGACCACACGTCCCTTAATCGAATTGACCCTTAAACTCCAACGACGGTGCTACCTACTCATTCATAGTGGGATAGCATTGTCTAAAGGACATTAGCACAGTTTAATTCCGTTTTCGAGTAGGTAGATGGTTCTTAAGTACTTGCTCATTCTAAGACAAAACAAAACTTTTCGCACTTACACTCCTTCCAAACAAAAACTCTTTTCAAACCCACAAACACATAGAAAATAAAATTTTGAAAACACTTTGAGCAAGTACCTAAGAGCCCGTGGATAACCACGGATAGAAAGGGTGCTAACACCTTCCCTTTCTATAATCTACCCCCTGGACCCGAGAAACATCTCGAAAAAGGAATTTTTCTGTGCTTTTTTCCTTTCCTTGTTGGATAAAATAAAAGTCGATAGCGACTCTTGCTTACTGCGACATTTTGCGAAAACAAACGCAAAACGCGAACCAGCATTCCAAAAAAAGTCAGTTCTCTTCACACCGTATCACAGAGGATCAATTCGAATGAGGAACGTACGGTCACTAAAGCAATGTTAGGACGCTTTAGTGGTAACCCTAATGTCTTAGATCATTTGTTTGAGGCAACAATATCTGAGGCAACCATTTCGAGGCGACTATGATCTTTTAGACAAGAGGGCGACCTCTAAAACGACCTATACTCAATGACCGTGTACGAAGGCAACCAAGTGGGTTGTACCCTAAGAGTGCGCATGTGCGAGTGTGTCATTTTCAGTTATTTTTATCTTTGTACATGTTAAGGGTGATCTAATTTGATTTTAAGATAAAACATTCAGTCTTGTCATGCAAACCCTATTATCAAACTTCTAACAGTTATAATTTGCGGAATTAAAAGTGCGGAAATTAAATTACAAGGCGTCAGGTATTTACATCGCCAAAAGCAACCCTTTGAAAATAAAATAAAGCGATAAAATAAATAAATATCCTATTTAACTATTACAATCCGTAAGAAGATACATAAATATGGGTAAAGAAAAGTAAATCGCGACGCGAAATTAAATCGGATGCACTAATAGGGTTTTGACCCTTTTTTTTTAAAAGAAATTGTTTTTTGGTTGTTTTTATTTAAGAAAAGAAATTTAACCTAAATTAAATAACTAAATTAAATATTAAAGTTAATTAATGAAAAATAATTTATGACATATTTTGGGTTTTTTTATTATTTTAAGAAAGAAAATAAAATAATTAAATTAGTAGTTAAAACCTAATTAAATCTAATTAATTTTATTTATTTACAAAATAAATTAAAGTTTACTAGAATTAAAAACCTAATTAATTAATTAGTGTTTATTAATAAAAAATAAAATTATGAATTAAAAAAGTATTTTTTGTGATTTTTTTTTATAAAAGGAAAAAATGTTATTGGTTAGAAATTAATTAAAATAAAATAAAACAATTAAATAAAAATGAAAAAAATATAAGAGAAAGGAGGAAGTGGGCCTGATTTGGGTGGTGTTAGTAGCAATTTTGTAGGCCCAATAATGCTGATCCGTGTGGACTTTTTGGATCCAGTGCAGGCCAATTGACTTGGCTTTTGGTGGACCTCCAATCACTGACCATCAGATCTGGCCATTGGCCATCTGGCGCTTGGATTGGTAAGGGCGTATGATGTGGATCAAGCCTGAGCGTGCATGTGATTACCTGAAAAATATGAAGAAAATACAATTTGCTAGAGGCAGGGATCGAACCCCTGACCTCCAGCCTTGGAACGCTTTAAGGATTACATGGCAACCGCTGGGGCGTGTTGTTGTTTGTTAATAATAATATAAACAATATATTCTATAAAAAAAACAACTTAATGGCCAGAAAAACAAAAAAGGCATGCTATTTTTGAATGGCCCAATGGATGGATGCCAGCTCTTCGTCCCCTTCCTCAAACCCCTGTAACTTTACCTGCGGATTTCTATCCGCAGCTAAAAATGTAGGTTCGTCCTAAAATCGTCCTCAGGCCATAAAAATGATTTTCAAGGGCATGGTCGTGTTCGTTTCAACCTCCTGGATACAACCATGTCCATCATGTATCTTAATTTTACCTGAAACAAAAATCCCTAAAAACAGAAGCAAAACCCTAGCCATGGCGTTTCATGATACAGAGCATATAAATCAAATTGGTTATTGCCAATAGTTTGCAAATGATGTGAGGGTCAAGAATATGCAGTTATTTCATTCAATGGATGCAAGAATAGAGATTTGCGATTTCAAGAAGGAAGCGGATTCGTGATGTACTTACAATAGTTTAGGATGCTTGAAAATGCGTGGTTAGGATTGTAATAGCTTCTGGAGATGGCCAGCAATTTATTGAGACAACTCTCGAGTCCTGAAATTGCCTCTAACCTTGATTTTGATCTCCCACTTTTTTGTGATTTTGCAAGCTTTTGTTCTACCTCTACCAATGCTCTCCAACCCTTATTTTCGTTTCCTTGCCTTGCTTATGTATTGCACATTGTATTAGGTTAACATTTGTTGTTCAAATATTCCCACAATGATGATTGCATATTTGATTTGATTCTTCCATAAAAGCTTTCCAAACTTGGCCTAAATCATATCTTTTTGTAACCAATTCCTTTGATACGAATTTGATTGAAATAATAGTTGTATTTGGAGCCTGAAATAGCCAAGAAATCATGTGTTATCAATGCTTTAGATTTTATATGATTTTATTTGATTAAAATGAATTAATTCAAATAAAAATCAAATTAAATAATAAAAATGTGATATGGACACATGGCTAGAGCTAGGGCACATGGGCGATGATGCAAACTCAAATCAAGTGAAAAAGAATGGGCCCATTTGGAAAAATTTGAAGTTTTAGGGATAGTTGACTTTTGGCAATTTTGCAAAAAAGTCCAACTTCAACAATGCATAACTCCTTCAATTTTGAACTTTTGGATGTGTTATTTGACTTTCTAGAAAGCTTGAGATGTCCTCTAATCAACCCTTTTAGTATCATCTCATTTTGATATTCCATAAGTAAGTTATAAGCTTTGAAAAAAAAGGTGTTTTTGTTGACTTTCAAAAATGACCTATAATGTCCAAATTCATAACTTCTTGTGAGTGCATTTTTTGATCTTGGGGTATGAATATGGATTGTAGGAAATTGCATTCTCTTCAAAATGAGATTTAGATGGGTCATTTCTCATAAATTATGAGAAAGTTATGCTTGGTCAAAGTTGAGTTGACTTTTCCTATAAACCCTAATTTAGCAACATTTGAATCTTGATGAATTTTGAGAAATCCTTGATGAATCATGATCAACCCTTGATAAAATGATGAAATATCCTTCAAAATGAGAATGTTTACAAAAAACTTGAAGTTTGACTGTATTTGGGTCACAGTTGACTTTTGCCTTAGCACAGTCGACTTTTGGACTTTTTGAGCAATTGACTGAGCAAACTTCCTCTGCAAGGCTTGAAACTTGACATGGATGATCTTGAGAAAATATTAGGACATTGGTGATAACTTGGGGTCACTTGGACTCAAGGATCTTAATGCAACACAAAACCCTAATTTGGGGTAGACTGCCTTAGGAGATAGCTTGTCTGACCAATTCTTGAGCAACCTTGAGCAACTTGGAGATTTTTCTTGCAATGTTTTGAGGAATATGGGAGGGTAAATTTTGGGGTATAACAGCTTCCCTTGTTCAATCTTCTTAAACCTGAGGATGTAGATTGGCTTTTAAGCCTTTCGTGATCCGAAGGTGGAAGATGATTGAACACTAGAGTGCCCAGAAATTTGCACTCGCATGAAGTGGTATCAGCCTTGTGATGTCGGGAATGGGCTTACAGATGCCATTTGGAGATTGGTGACGAGGGTATGGGCTTAAAGATGCCATCTGAAGGAGTGTCGATCACATAAGATATTTCTTAGCGAGAGCTTGTATACCTGTTGTTGTAGAAGATTCCGCTGGGGAAGTCTAATTTTGTTGAGATTTAGGAACTTGCATGTACTTCAACTGAGAGAACATCTCTGCTGAGTTTTAAGAACTTGCCCGTAATTCAACTGAGGGGGGAAACATCTTCATCGAGATTCAAGAACTCGCTCGTAATTCAACTGAGAAAACTTCTCTGTTGAGATTTAGGAACCTGTCTGTAATTCGACGGAGGAATTTTATCGAGATTTAGGACCTTGTCTGTAATTCAACTGAGGATAATTTTGTTGAGATTTAAGAACTGGTCAGTAATTCGACTGAGGGAAACATCTTCATCGAGATTTAAGAACTCGCCCGTAATTCAACTGAGAAAACTCTGCTGAGATTTAGGAACTCGTCTGTAATTCGACAGAGGACTTTGTCGAGATTTAGGACCTTATCTGTAATTCAACTGAGAATAATTCTATTGAGATTTAAGAACTGATCAATAATTTGACTGAGGGAATCATCTTCATCGAGATTTAAGAACTCGCCCGTAATTTAACTGAGAAAACTCTACTGAGATTTAGGAACTCGTCTGTAATTCGACGGAGGACTTTGTCGAGATTTAGGACCTTATCTGTAATTCAACTGAGGATAATTCTGTTGAGATTTAAGAACTGGACAGTAATTCGACTTTGGGGAAACATCTTCATCAAGATTTAAGAACTTGCCCATAATTCAACTGAGAGAACTCTGCTGAGATTTAGGAACTCGTATGTAATTCGACTGAGGACTTTGTCGAGATTTAGGACCTTGTATGTAATTCAAATGAGAATAATTCTGTTGAGATTTAAGAACTGGTCAGTAATTCAACTTTGGGGAAACATCTTCATCGAGATTTAAGAACTTGCCCGTAATTCAACTGAGAAAACTGCTGAGATTTAGGAGCTCGTCTGTAATTCGACGGAGGAACTTGTCGAGATTTAGGACCTTGTCTGTAATTCAACTGAGGATAATTCTGTTGAGATTTAAGAACTTGTCAGTAATTTGACTTTGATAAAAGCTTCATAGCTTTGAATTTTATGAGAATTTAACCGCATCCTTCCTGAAAGGTAAAGGTCAGTTATATGTAATGCATGATATGTATCAAGCAATGATGTTCTCAAAATAAATGAGATTGTGTTGTATGATGCGTATATGCATGTGTCATGATATATGGAAATGTAATGCTTGTAGCTGGGGAAAATAAATCCCGGATCACTGCTGGAGAAAAGAGTTGGATTCTTCGTTTCCGCTGGGGATGGCAAATGAAGATGACCATGAGAATAAACCTGCAGGAGAGGATAACTCTGTTGGGGAATAAACTAATGAGGAGATTACTCTGTGGGGAAGAGATGTTATTGTGATCGGTGGATCTGGAACTGACTGTTTAACGCTGGTTCGCGAAATGTCGCGGAAGCAAGAGTCGCCACCGTCTTTTATTTTCTCCAAATGGAAAGGACAAAAGCACAGAAAAATTCCTTAAAGAGATTGCTCTCGGTTCGGGAGGTAGGTTATAGAGAGGGAAGGTGTTAGCACCCTTTCTATCCATGGTTATCCATGGGCTCTTAGATACTTTCTCATTTGTGTTTTCAAAAATGGTTTGTTTGCTTTTCAATTGTGGGTTTTAAAAAAGTTTCTTTGAAAATTCCAGTTCGACTCTTGTATCGGTCCTCAAGAGTGTTTGAAAAAAATGCTTTCGAAAGCTTTTTGAAAATGTGTTGGTGTGAAAAGTATTTTTGATTTGTTTTGAAATTTAGAGCAAGTATCTACGAGAACCTACCTACCCTAAGGAATTCGTCTGTGTAGATGTCCTTTAAAGTAGTGCCATCCCACCATTGAGAGGTAGGTAGCACCACCGTTGGAGGTGTTCGGGTCAATTCGAGTTTAGGGACATGGTGATCACCAGAGCAATGGGAAGACACCTTAGAAGCTACCCTCATGCCAGGTTCCCGGATCATGAGGACTTACTAAGACATCCTCTACTCGACGATCACCTTTCGAGAGGCAAGGCAACAGTGAGACGTACCCTAGGGGTGGTGTGTGATTTGTGTGTCGTTTTCATTTATTTTTTCTTGTCATGTATTGGTGATCTACGCGTTGTTTTTATTTTTGTCATTCATTCTTTCATGTCATTTGATTAACAGTTAAAATATTTGCAGGAAAGTAAAGATCTAAAGCTATTACAAAGGCGCGGGTCCACATCGCCAAAAGTTTCTCGAACCCGATTTGACAGAAAATAAATAAACAACGTAAAGAATTAAAGAGTGCGAGCAATTAAATACATGGCTTCGGGAGAGATACATGAATATTAAAACGGAATAAAATAATACGCGAATTAATAATTAAATCGAAACGAGGGCGTTGGACCCTTTTTTGCAAAATTAAAGTAATGAGGAATTTAAAAAGAAAAGAAAGCAATTGTTTTTTTTGTATTTTTAGTATTTTAGGATTTAATGTGAAAAAGAGAATTAATTAAAATTAAAATAAGATGCAAACCCTAATCCTAATTATTTTTAATTTAAAAAAATATTGAAGTTATTTAACCTAAATTAACCCTAAGTTATTTTCATGCAATTTAATTATAAAAAATAAAATATTTAATTATTTAATATATTTATGAAGGAAAAATAAAAAGGATGAAAAATTATTAATTAAACCTATTTCTACATTTTTTAGATTTTTGTTAAAAGTATTAAAATTACAACTTAAATTAAAACTAAATTTAATTTACATGCATTTATTTATGAAAAATACTAAAAATAAAATATTTATAGTTTTTTTTTCTTTTTTTCTGATTTTTTATGATGTTTTGTGTTTTTTATGAAAATATAATTAAATTAATTAAACAAGCAAAAAAAATATAAAAAAAATAAAGAAAGTTAAGAATTTGCAAACCAAGGGGGGTGGTAGTCCCCCAACATGGAGGTACAGCCCAAGCATTTGAGCCCATTAAGGATTTGGCCTTATTGACTTTCCAGGTAGTGTGCTAGCGCGTTGACTGGGACCTATCCTGTGCTTCAATTCTTGGCCTTTGATTGAACTCACTTGGACGCGTGTACGCTTGGTTCTGAAGGTGTACCATGGAACAACAACATCAACCTGCATATGATTGTTAATTGAAAAATAATATAGGAATATTGAAGACCTGGGGCTCGAACCCAGGTCATGAGGATTAACACCACTACGCCTTGCCAGCTGAGCCAGTTTACACGTTTGATATATTAATAACGAACAAATAATATAAAAGAAAGCCAAGGCGTTAGTGGGTTAAAGCGCGCAAAATTTAAACTGACCAACCAACATATGCCACGATATCGTCTTCCTCGCTGGTTTTATTTTTTCTGAAACAAGAACACATTGGCCACGGTTTTTCATGCGTTCTCTTAGGCATCTTTAGGGAAAATAGCGATTAGCCCTCAGACACTCATAAATTGAGCGCGAGGGTGGGCTTGTAATCGTCTGAACACGCTGGTTTGAATGGTGGTGGTCAGGGGTTCCAATTTTTCCTTGTTTTAAAATCCCCAATTTAAGGTCCTGTAAACCCTAATATTCTCTCATGGCGAAATCGTGTATAATGCATAAAACTTCAATCAAATCACAGGGTTAGTTTCAGAATAAGCCAATTAGTATGAATGTATCAAGAAAACACAATGAAAATGCCTAGAATATGAAATACGATTATGCATTTTTCATGAAAAATTTCAAGTTCTGTATACCGATTCCTTGAGTTTTGAGGGATGTTCTTGATTGGGAAACGTTCAGTGATGCTTGAGGAAGCTAATGAGATGGAACTTATGCCTTGAATCAACCTGCAAAAGGGTTTTTAGTTTTGAGTTTCTTGCCAAATTTTTCAAGTTTGTCAATTGATTTCTGCGCAGCTTCAAGGGTTCCTGAGATTAGGTTTATGTTTTGGCTTTTGTACTGAATGAATTAGGTTAAAGAAACCACTCCAAATCTCTTGCATTCATGATTTTGGAAATTTGATTTTCAAGATCTTTTTTCAAATATTTTTCATGCAATTTTGTATCAATTAAGATCAATTCAATCCAAATCTTTCTATATTGAGTCATGCACGAAATCTTGAGGATAAAACATGCACAAAAAGATTGAAAAAACTTAGGTTAGCATTTTTCATGTATTTATTTTAATTTAAATGAATTGTTATTAATAAAAATCCAAATAAATAAATAAAAAATGAATAAAAACTTCCCTTTGGGCCAAGTGGTCGTGCACATGCCATGGATGATGAATTATGGAAGAGAAATGGGCCCATTAGCAATTTTAGGTCATTTGAACCAATGTTGACTTTTCAAAATATCCAAAAATTTCCCAACTTCCACAAGGCATAACTTGCTCAATTTTTAAGCTTTTCTCATGTTCTTGGACATTTTGAAAAGGTCTTTGAGTCCTCTAACCAATGTCTTTGGTCCCATGTCATTTTGATTTACCAATCTCAAGTTATGGCCTTTGACTTAAAGTCCCTTTTTGTTGACTTTTGAAAATGACCTATAATGTTGAAATTGATAACTTTTTGTGAGAGAATTTCTTGGACTTGAAGTATGAAGATGAGTTGTAGGAAATGTCTTTCTCTTCAAAATGAGCTTTGGATGGAATTTTTCTGATAATCCATGTGAAAGTTATGCCTTGGTCAATTTCAGTTGACTTTTCCAGCTGTCCAAATAAGGAAACTTTTGCATTTTGATGATTTTTGAGCCAAGCTTTGAGAATCATGATCAAGCATTGATCAAATTATGTTTGTGGCTTCAAAATGATATGTTGACCAAAAATTTGAACTTTTGACTGTCAAATGACCATTTTGCCCCTACAGTTGACTGTAGTGCAATTAGGGTTTTGACTGTGCAATTTTGAGCTGAATGTCTTGAAACTTGATATGAGGATGCTTGACCATATTTATAGGCATGTGAGACTTGATTGGACCTTTGGAAACTTCATTTTCTTGATCAGAACACAAACCCTAATTTTGGCTGTATAGGAGACCTTTGCACTGTGCAACCCTTGGGGAACTTTTGAAGCTTGACTTGGCAAATCTTTGAAGAATATGGGAGGGCAAATTTTGGGGTACAACAGTTGCCCCTGTTCAATCTTCTTAGACCTGAGGATGCAGATTGGCTGACGTGCCTTTTGTAATCCGAGGGTGGAAGATGATTGAACACTAGAGTGCCCAGAAATTTGCGCTCACATAGTAGCAGTGTGATGGAAATGGGCTTATAGATGCCATTTGGAGATTTATGGATAGGATGATGGGCTTATAGATGCCATCTGGATGTTGATCGCGTAAGAGATTCCTTAGCGGGAACCTGCATACCTGCAAAACAGAAAATGATTACCTGACACGTTGCAGGAGTTGATTTTCAGATGCTTGGTATGGATATGTCCTGACTGGCTACAGGAGCTGGATCTGGAGCTTCAAATGGTGATGAATGAACCAGGGATGGTTACTACCTTAGCATGAACGGTAAGAGAACCTTGGGTGACTTTAACTTCAACAACGCTCGTTGAGAAAATCTTGGTGGGAATTACCATCTTCGCAGTATCGGAAAGAGAACCAATAGGCAATTATAATCTGAAAGGGGATTACATCTCACGCACCGTCGGGGAGAGGACCAAAGGAAATTATAATCTGAAAGGGAATTATCACCTCACGCACCATCGGAGAGGGAACCATAGGAAATTATAATCCAAAAAGGAATTATCACCTCACGCACCATCGGAGAGGGAACCATAGGGAATTATAAATCCAAAAAGGAATTATCACCTCACGCACCATCGGAGAGGGAACCATAGGAAATTATAATCCAAAAAGGAATTATCACCTCACGCACCATCGGAGAGGGAACCATAGGGAATTATAATCCAAAAAGGAATTATCACCTCACGCACCATCGGAGAGGGAACCATAGGAAATTAACCTAAAAAGGAATTATCACCTCACGCACCATCGGAGAGGGAACCATAGAAAATTATAACCTAAAAAGGAATTACCACCTCACGCACCATCGGAGAGGGAACCATAGGAAATTATAACCTAAAAAGGAATTACCACCTCACGCACCATCGGAGAGGGAACCATAGGAAATTATAACCTAAAAAGGAATTACCACCTCACGCACCATCGGAGAGGGAACCATAGGAAATTATAACCTAAAAAGGAAATTACCACCTCACGCACCATCGGAGAGGGAACCATAGGAAATTATAACCTAAAAAGGAATTATCACCTCACGCACCATCAAAGAGGGAACCATAGGAAATTATAACCTAAAAAGGAATTACCACCTCACGCACCATCGGAGAGGGAACCATAGGAAATTATAACCTAAAAAGGAAATTACCACCTCACGCACCATCGGAGAGGGAACCATAGGAAATTATAATCTCAAAGAAAAACCTAAAATGGAAATCTCATGCACCGTCGGAGAGAGAACCAATAGGAAAATATAATCTCAAAGAAAAACCTAAAATGGAAATCTCGTGCACCGTCGGAGAGAGAACCAATAGGACATTATAACCTGATAACTTCTACTGAGTCTTCATCAGAAAAATCTGTTGGGAGTCGATTTGGCTGGACTAGAGAAGGCCTTGGACTGGATAAGAAATCTTTAGAGTCGATTAACTGAACCGGTCTAGGTCTTGAAATATGATTGAGAATTTAGCTGAATCTTTCCTGAAAGATGAAAGTCAGTCATACGCAATGCATGATATGGATCAAGTAATGATGTTCTCAACATAAATGAGATTTGTATGATATGATGCGTTATGCATGCTATAATGATGTATGTGATGTTTATGTATGTGTTTTTCGTCTAGGAAAGTAAGTCCTTGACGGGTGCCGGGAAGTCACTCCTGGGCTGCTGTTGGAGAATAGATTTCGCTTCCGCTGGGGATGATAACTGCAAGAATACCGGTAGGAGAAGATGACTCCATTGAGGAATGAACTTGGCAAATGGAAGATTCTGCGGGGAGAAAAATACTCTAGTGACCATGCTGGGAAGCAATACTCTGTGGGGAGAGGGATGCTTTGTTGTGTGTTGATAATAATTTGCTGGGGATAAGAAGGCTGTATTGACGACGACCTTTCCGTGGCTTTTGGCTGAGGATAACCCAGTTATATCCTGTTAAGGAAATAACTCTTTGAATAAAGCCGGACGACGCGTTCGTGCTCCGCGAGGGATAAGCTTCCAGAATCTACTAGGGATAAGCTTACTGCTTGGGGAGATGAATCCCAACCTTCCTGGATTGGACTCTTCTGGGGAAGTTTTGATATGCTGGGGAAGTGATTCCTTTGAATATTTGATGTGCCGCCGGGGAACAATCTTTAGACCAAGACTGCCGGGGATGCTTGTATATTGCTGCTGGGGAGATGTTGAGATCTACTGGAGGATACTCAATTTCCTTAAGATTTGATAACTCTGCTTTGCTTGGGGAGAGTGAACTGATTTGTTGGCTCACTCTCTGGGGGATTAAGATATCTGGTTATGTTCTTTAGCTGAACCTACCTTGGTACCTTGGAGGACAGAGCCATTAGATTGTTTGGACAACTCCTCATTGCCCCTGTTTCTGAAGTAGGAGAGGAAGACCTGTGAGGTGCTGATAATTGTTGATGGACAAACCTTCTTTTGGTAGGCAGATGACAAGATGCTGGGACATAGTCGTACGCCTTGATCCCTAATTTTTGCCTGGACCGCCCTTTTGGGTTTTCAGTCCACCGGGATACCCTTTTTGCCCAAGCCGCCTTTTCAGGTTTTCGACTTGCCGGGTGTACAGATTTTTTTCATTTCATCCCTTCATTTTGCCCGAACCCTTTTGGTTCGCCGGGAAGCCCTTATTTTTGCCTAGGTACGTCAACCTAGAGGGTCTTTGATTTTGCGTAGTATTTTTTCGACTATGTCAGTGCTTCTCGGAATGTAGGGAGTTGCCCCTGTCAGAAGTGTTTTGTCATGCCACTAGAGAGTGTTTGACCAGTCAAGATTCGTTGCTGGAGTGCCCCAAGTGACTCAGGTGGAGATTTGCCCCAGGCTATTTGGCCTTTGAGAGATTCTCCAAATCTTGATTGGATTGCTCCAGATGACGGACCCTGTTCATGACATGCCCCCTGATTGGAGGTACTTCTGTTCATTAGACATTCGTCGTGCGAACTTCTATGCTGTTCAAACAAAAAGTCATATGCAAACAAAGTTATGTTAAGAATGCAAAGCTTATGTCTGTCTTGAAGATTTTGAAAATGCATTATTTTTCATAAAACAAGTGAATGTTTGTAAAACGTGATGTCAACTCCGTATTTACCGTAAGCCTTAAGGAGTCAGGATACCTTTCGTAACAGTGTGCTTTCGAACTAACTCATGCTTCAGCTAGGACTTTTAAGGGTTATAACGTGGCCTGGTTCATGGTTTAAGAAACAAAGGATAAAGGCTCAAATTTTATTTGTACCCACCAGCTCTTCGTGATGTTCTCCAAACCTAAACTCAGTTGATCATACGTTAGACCTTTGTTTGAGTCTTTGCTCTGATTTTCTGGTGATGATTCAGATGTTGATAACTTATTTTGAATAGGCAGTCATTCCTTTTTGTTGAGGGTTTATAAGACCTCTTTCTTTTTGATTTTGTTATCCCTGTTTTTTGCCTGAGCTATTTCCTTTTTTGGAATTGCAGTCAGCGGGATGCCCCAGTTTTGTAAGTCTCCTTCATGGGTTTTGACTTAATGGGTTTTTTATTTTTTAAGATAATGACTGCCTTTCTTTATTGATTATTCGGAACCATCACCGTCTTTCTTCGTTTTGCAAGGACTTCTTCGGTGCCATTCGTTATGCACTTGGATCAACTGAGAGACTACCCTGCCCCGGGTTATGATAAAGGGTTTTAAATTTCGAAAAGAAAAACTCCTACTTCTTTGGCTCAAAGGGGGTAACGAGGGATTATCTTCCTTATAACTCCAGTATTTAGGAATTGAAACAATGCCTGTACCTCATCAGCGGGGTCTGTTTAAAAGCATATTGTGAAGATCGTGGTATCGTTTTCGTCATCCTCCCTCAAGAGGCTTAGAATTATTAATTAAGAGTTGATCATCAGAAAAAATATGAAAATAATTTGCATTTAGTGAATACGAATATATTGTTTCAAAACAGACATATGCGATGCATTAATGAAATAACAATGTTTGATATGAATGGAATGTTTGAACAATCAAAAGAAAATTACAACTTGAAAGATTCTAATGAACAAAAATTTCTCAATCCTAGCCATGTTTTGACAAGGGAGCAATGATCACATTGGGAGTCTCGGCGGGCTCGAACTCGATCTCTTTAGCATCGATCATATTCTGAATCTTGTACTTCAGTGCCCAACAGTCCTCAGTATCGTGCCCCGGGCTACCAGAATGGTAAGCGCACCTTGCTTCTGGGTTGTAATTTGGAGAGGAAGTCTTTGGATTTGCAGGAGGGTTGATCACCGCAATCAGGTTCATCCTTAACATGTGCTGCAAAGCTCGTGACCATGACATGTTGATGTTGGTGAATTGTCTCTTAGGCTCGTCCGGCCTGTTCTGATCAACCCGCTGTTCTTGGCGCGGTCGTTGTTGGATCTGAGAAGTAGTAGCAACTCGGAGAGGTCTATTCATTGGACCCGACCTTTGCCTTCTTGGAAGCTGTTCTATGACCTGGTCCCTGATTTGGGCTGGTTGCTTCATGCCTTGAGGAAGTTGGCTGATCATGGCTCTCAGCTCTCCTTGCTCCTGAGCTAAACCTTGAATGAGGGCCCTTTGCCCCAGCATCTGGGTTTTCAATGTGTCTACCTCAGCTTGTAGACGTTTCAGTTGTTCGTCCTTGTCATCTTCAGGACTCTTTCTGATCAGATTCCCCATGAGGAGTGTCCTCAACTCTTCCTGCCCCTTGGATAGGCCTAGGAAGATCTCCTTGAACTGAGTCTCTTGAGTGTGAAGGTCCTGGTTATCTTGTTGTGAAGCCATTGCTGAAATAAACAGCGAGAAAGGTAAGTGACCTGCAACAAGGATACCTGTTATGATGTGTATGTATGCATGCAATGTTTTCAAGGACCTCGCGGGATAAACAAGAAAATTTGTTAGAATTGGAATCTGGTATCTTGATTGAAGGAGCTTCATGTTGTTGAGAGTCCTTCTTCAAGAGTCAAAGCTCACCATATCGAGTGGGTCATAGCCCCTGACAACCTTGTCTAGAGGAAAATAAATCCCCTTTTGCCCCTTGCTGGACAGTTGGTTCATCATGACCTGCATCACAAGCCCTTGAGATCCTTGAAATGGGTTAGGATGTATGCAATGGTATGATGTCATGTTATGCATGGGGTGATGTACGTAACCCTGTTACGAGTCCCAATTAAGGACTGCAAACCAAAACCTGCAAGAAACTTAGGATACCCTGTTATGAGTCCTAATTAAGGACTATAAACAAAACCTGCAAGTAGTTCTTGTGTTAGATAAAG
This sequence comes from Vicia faba, assembly GCA_948472305.1. Classification (NCBI taxonomy): domain Eukaryota; kingdom Viridiplantae; phylum Streptophyta; class Magnoliopsida; order Fabales; family Fabaceae; genus Vicia; species Vicia faba. The sequence goes on from OX451741.1 coordinate 501,432,395, forward strand.
CATGCAAGTAGGCAAGTACGAAGGCACACAAGTCACACCAAAGAGCCCTTAGAGTTTAGGCCAGCATGAGGTCTAGGTATTACCCTCTTTCAGTTTGTTGGTTCATACCTGTCCTATCAAAGTAACCGGGTTCTTAGAGGATCCCAATATCATTGACTACCCTCAATCGGTCATAACTCCAGCATCGCAATCTTTTCTTGCGGCCAGAACCATCACGAGAGTTTAGCCTCAATGGGCGTAGCATACTGCTACTGTTCTAATGGCCAAGTTGGGTCATTTAAGGTTCTAAGGTCTGTTGGTGCTTAATGACTCCTTGGAAGACCCATATTCTCCCCGTTTCAACACGAGGGATATCGGTACAGACCAAGGCGCCACACCAACGTAGCCACTGCTTCACCCATGTCGGTATACGCCGGACAGGTCCCTCACAGCTTATGCTACCTAAACAAGGTATCCCCAGATCCGGGTTAGGATCTATGTAACTCCCCTGCAACCCACAAATTTAAAGCAGACAAGTCAATACAATTGAAAACACAGTTATGAACTAACCCTAAGGTACACCTCACTTTAAGTTTAAATCCCCAGCAGAGTCGCCAGTTCTGTGATCGGTGGATCTGGAACTGACTGTTTAACGCTGGTTCGCGAAATGTCGCGGAAGCAAGAGTCGCCACCGTCTTTTATTTTCTCCAAATGGAAAGGACAAAAGCACAGAAAAATTCCTTAAAGAGATTGCTCTCGGTTCGGGAGGTAGGTTATAGAGAGGGAAGGTGTTAGCACCCTTTCTATACATGGTTATCCATGGGCTCTTAGATACTTTCTCATTTGTGTTTTCAAAAATGGTTTGTTTGCTTTTCAATTGTGGGTTTTAAAAAAGTTTCTTTGAAAATTCCAGTTCGACTCTTGTATCGGTCCTCAAGAGTGTTTGAAAAAATGCTTTCGAAAGCTTTTTGAAAATGTGTTGGTGTGAAAAGTATTTTTGATTTGTTTTGAAATTTAGAGCAAGTATCTACGAGAACCTACCTACCCTAAGGAATTCGTCTGTGTAGATGTCCTTTAAAGTAGTGCCATCCCACCATTGAGAGGTAGGTAGCACCACCGTTGGAGGTGTTCGGGTCAATTCGAGTTTAGGGACATGGTGATCACCAGAGCAATGGGAAGACACCTTAGAAGCTACCCTCATGCCAGGTTCCCGGATCATGAGGACTTACTAAGACATCCTCTACTCGACGATCACCTTTCGAGAGGCAAGGCAACAGTGAGACGTACCCTAGGGGTGGTGTGTGATTTGTGTGTCGTTTTCATTTATTTTTTCTTGTCATGTATTGGTGATCTACGCGTTGTTTTTATTTTTGTCATTCATTCTTTCATGTCATTTGATTAACAGTTAAAATATTTGCGGGAAAGTAAAGATCTAAAGCTATTACAAAGGCGCGGGTCCACATCGCCAAAAGTTTCTCGAACCCGATTTGACAGAAAATAAATAAACAACGTAAAGAATTAAAGAGTGCGAGCAATTAAATACATGGCTTCGGGAGAGATACATGAATATTAAAACCGAATAAAATAATACGCGAATTAATAATTAAATCGAAACGAGGGCGTTGGACCCTTTTTTGCAAAATTAAAGTAATGAGGAATTTAAAAAGAAAAGAAAGCAATTGTTTTTTTTTGTATTTTTAGTATTTTAGGATTTAATGTGAAAAAGAGAATTAATTAAAATTAAAATAAGATGCAAACCCTAATCCTAATTATTTTTAATTTAAAAAAATATTGAAGTTATTTAACCTAAATTAACCCTAAGTTATTTTCATGCAATTTAATTATAAAAAATAAAATATTTAATTATTTAATATATTTATGAAGGAAAAATAAAAAGGATGAAAAATTATTAATTAAACCTATTTCTACATTTTTTAGATTTTTGTTAAAAGTATTAAAATTACAACTTAAATTAAAACTAAATTTAATTTACATGCATTTATTTATGAAAAATACTAAAAATAAAATATTTATAGTTTTTTTTCTTTTTTTCTGATTTTTTATAATGTTTTGTGTTTTTTATGAAAATATAATTAAATTAATTAAACAAGCAAAAAAAATATAAAAAAAAATAAAGAAAGTTAAGAATTTGCAAACCAAGGGGGGTGGTAGTCCCCCAACATGGAGGTACAGCCCAAGCATTTGAGCCCATTAAGGATTTGGCCTTATTGACTTTCCAGGTAGTGTGCTAGCGCGTTGACTGGGACCTATCCTGTGCTTCAATTCTTGGCCTTTGATTGAACTCACTTGGACGCGTGTACGCTTGGTTCTGAAGGTGTACCATGGAACAACAACATCAACCTGCATATGATTGTTAATTGAAAAATAATATAGGAATATTGAAGACCTGGGGCTCGAACCCAGGTCATGAGGATTAACACCACTACGCCTTGCCAGCTGAGCCAGTTTACACGTTTGATATATTAATAACGAACAAATAATATAAAAGAAAGCCAAGGCGTTAGTGGGTTAAAGCGCGCAAAATTTAAACTGACCAACCAACATATGCCACGATATCGTCTTCCTCGCTGGTTTTATTTTTTCTGAAACAAGAACACATTGGCCACGGTTTTTCATGCGTTCTCTTAGGCATCTTTAGGGAAAATAGCGATTAGCCCTCAGACACTCATAAATTGAGCGCGAGGGTGGGCTTGTAATCGTCTGAACACGCTGGTTTGAATGGTGGTGGTCAGGGGTTCCAATTTTTCCTTGTTTTAAAATCCCCAATTTAAGGTCCTGTAAACCCTAATATTCTCTCATGGCGAAATCGTGTATAATGCATAAAACTTCAATCAAATCACAGGGTTAGTTTCAAAATAAGCCAATTAGTATGAATGTATCAAGAAAACACAATGAAAATGCCTAGAATATGAAATACGATTATGCATTTTTCATGAAAAATTTCAAGTTCTGTATACCGATTCCTTGAGTTTTGAGGGATGTTCTTGATTGGGAAACGTTCAGTGATGCTTGAGGAAGCTAATGAGATGGAACTTATGCCTTGAATCAACCTGCAAAAGGGTTTTTAGTTTTGAGTTTCTTGCCAAATTTTTCAAGTTTGTCAATTGATTTTTGCGCAGCTTCAAGGGTTCCTGAGATTAGGTTTATGTTTTGGCTTTTGTACTGAATGAATTAGGTTAAAGAAACCACTCCAAATCTCTTGCATTCATGATTTTGGAAATTTGATTTTCAAGATCTTTTTTCAAATATTTTTCATGCAATTTTGTATCAATTAAGATCAATTCAATCCAAATCTTTCTATATTGAGTCATGCACGAAATCTTGAGGATAAAACATGCACAAAAAGATTGAAAAAACTTAGGTTAGCATTTTTCATGTATTTATTTTAATTTAAATGAATTGTTATTAATAAAAATCCAAATAAATAAATAAAAAATGAATAAAAACTTCCCTTTGGGCCAAGTGGTCGTGCACATGCCATGGATGATGAATTATGGAAGAGAAATGGGCCCATTAGCAATTTTAGGTCATTTGAACCAATGTTGACTTTTCAAAATATCCAAAAATTACCCAACTTCCACAAGGCATAACTTGCTCAATTTTTAAGATTTTATCATGTTCTTGGACACTTTGAAAAGGTCTTTGAGTTCTCTAACCAATGTCTTTGGTCCCATGTCATTTTGATTTACCAATCTCAAGTTATGGCCTTTGACTTAAAGTCCCTTTTTGTTGACTTTTGAAAATGACCTATAATGTTGAAATTGATAAATTTTTGTGAGAGCATTTCTTGGACTTGAAGTATGAAGATGAGTTGTAGGAAATGTCTTTCTCTTCAAAATGAGCTTTGGATGGAATTTTTCTGATAATCCATGTGAAAGTTATGCCTTGGTCAATTTCAGTTGACTTTTCCAGCTGTCCAAATAAGGAAACTTTTGCATTTTGATGATTTTTGAGCCAAGCTTTGAGAATCATGATCAAGCATTGATCAAATGATGTTTGTGGCTTCAAAATGATATGTTGACCAAAAATTTGAACTTTTGACTGTCAAATGACCATTTTGCCCCTACAGTTGACTGTAGTGCAATTAGGGTTTTGACTGTGCAATTTTGAGCTGAATGTCTTGAAACTTGATATGAGGATGCTTGACCATATTTATAGGCATGTGAGACTTGATTGGACCTTTGGAAACTTCATTTTCTTGATCATAACACAAACCCTAATTTTGGTTGTATAGGAGACCTTTGCACTGTGCAACCCTTGGGGAACTTTTGAAGCTTGACTTGGCAAATCTTTGAAGAATATGGGAGGGAAAATTTTGGGGTACAACAGTTATGTAGAGGATTCTACTGATAAATTCCGTTGGGGATGAATTACCGTTGCTGGTGATACTGAATCCTGTTGGGGATTGAATTCTTTTTTGTGAAAGGAAAGAACTCCGCTGGGGATGATCTTTCAGTTGCGACTTCACTAGGGATAACCTTTTAGACTTTAATGGGGATAATCCTTTGAGCTTTGCTAGGGACAATCTTCCAAAGTCTATCGGGGATGATTCTCCAAACTCCATTGGGGAAGCTTTTTCAGACTGCGCTGGGAAAAAATTTAAACTCCACTGGGGATATTTTGTATTCTGCCGGGGAATATTCTTATACTCCGTTGAGGAAAATTAAGACCTTTCAGTGCAGATAGTAAATAAACTATGCTTGGGGAGAATATTACCGATTCATTCACAGTTGCGAGTCTCAACTGAGGAGAGCTATCATTACTGTCTTTTCTTACTCTGCGGATAGTGAAAGTGCCTTAGCCATATTCTTCAGCTGAATCTACCTTTGTACCTGGTGGATAAAGTATCTGTAAATCTTGGACAATTCTTATTGCCCCTGTTTCTGATATTACAAGTAACCGTCTTTTGTTTTGCATGTAAATTTTTATGAGCAGCCATTAATGTCGAATGCATATATCAAAAATGAACATTGGACGTTCTTTGCAAAACAAAACAGAAAAAGGAAAAAACAGTTTGAAATTTCTCTGAAAATGAATTGTATTGATTTTGAAGTTTGGTCTGTAAATAGGCGTTTTTGTACAAGAGGCTGACGTCCTAGTAAGAGAACGCCGCCGAATAATAGAATTTACACAATTTGTGAAAAACTAAACAAAACAGCTATGTGAATAATCCCTACTGGGTTCCAACTCTGCTATTGCCCATATGTCCTCGAGCATCTCGTCACTTTTCTACTGGTTGAAGGTAGATCAGATTGATTAGTGCCATCCGAGCTTGATTAGTTGATACCGAAGTCTGGTTGCAAGGTGATCCAATGAGACATAGTGTTACGCTTTGATCCCTAATTTTTGCCTGGACCGCCCTTTCGGGTTTTCAGTCCACCGGGATACCCTTTTTTACCCAAGCCGCCTTTTCAGGTTTTTGACTTGCCGAGTGTACAATTTTTTTTCATTTTCTTCCCTTATTTTTGCCCGAACCCTTTTGGTTCGCCGGGAAGCCCTTATTTTTTCCTAGGCCAGTCGACCTAGCGAGTCTTTGATTATGCGTAGTATTTTTTCATTATGTCTGCATTGACGGGGTGAGGAAGGTCGTCACCATCCATGGTGGTTAGAATCATAGCTCCTCATAAGAAAATGTTCTTAACCATAAATGGCCCTTCGTAAACAGGGGTGTGTGTGTGTGTGAATGGGGCGTTGTGCCTGGGAACTAAGCCCAATAGTGTTGAAATCCAAACACCAAACAAAAAATAAAAAAATTTGAAAACAGAAAAAGGTCTCAGGGGGTCTCGAACCCGGGCCTTTGTGTTTACCAAACAATACCTTCACCAACGCGCCAAGCTGTTTCATCTGTAAATAATATGGATCCAATAATATATAAAAGAAAATTTTAGTTTTTTGAAATAAAAAAATATATGGTGGGCTTGGACCGAACTGGGTCGACCCAAGACCCACCTCTTAAAAAGAAAACAAAACAACCAGACAAAAGGGTTTTGTGAACCCTAATGTCTTATAGAGGCAGCGGCGCCTCTCATCTTCATCCTCTCGCGATCGTGTTCTTCTTCATCTTCTCACGCTCTCTTCATCTTCTTCGTTCTGTATTATAATTCTGAGTTTCGAAATGAATCTGCATGTTTTTTTTCAGTGAAGCATCAACGGAAAAGATAGAAAGGAGGAAGAAGGATTTTGGATCTTTACCAACTTGATTTTCTAGATTTATCTCGGTAAGATCTTTCTGATTTGTTTTTCTTCTTCTCCTTTACGAATTTTTGAAGGGTGTATGTTGTTGAAAAATGATGATAAGATTGTTTAGGGTTTTGTGTTGTGTTCGCCGCGGTTCTGTTTTGTGAATCTGTATATTTTTTTTGGATAAAAACCTCCTCTTCTTACTGTGAACTGAGTTCTGATTTTATATTGTGACTTTGAGCTTGCTGATTTTTCTGTACAGAGTTGATTTTGACTCGAGGGAGCTTGTCTTATCGCTTTTATTCTGATTTTCTAAACTCTGGTACTTGTTGCTTGTTGCTTGCCGGTTGCTTGTTGCTTTTAGACTTTGTACAGGTTTTGGTACTTTTTGTACTTTCTCTTTTTCATGATGGATGCTAGCATGCTGATTTTGTACTGATTATTTCTGTAGTATATCTTCTTTTACTGTAAACCAGACAACACATTGTTTCTTTGAGATTTTGCAGTAAAGTTCTCTAGGCATGTGATTTTGACATTACATCTCTGAGTTTTCATTGAAACAACCTGATTATGAGGCTTTTTATTTGCTTGCTGGATTGGTATTTTCTGTGATGCTAGTCCTGACTTTTCTTGATTTTGTTTCTTTATCTTTTGTGAATCAAATATTGATATTTGCAAAAGACTCCTTCCTAGCCAATGATGTAAATATGACTTTTATTGAAACAACATGTATGAGGCTTGACTTTTGGTCCTGAAATTATGTTGGGCTGAATTCTGTTGGATTTGAATCATGTTGGACTTGAAATTCTGTTTGCACCTTTTTCTCTATTGTGAACCAATTCCTTTGAGATTTACAATAGAAACTTGGCCCATGATAAAACTGAAAATTTGAGGCCTTAGCACATAAACAAACTCTTTCTTTTTCTGATTCCAAGAACCACCATAATGATGAATTTCCAATCAATTGTAATTTTATCTAATTTGAATTTATTTGATCACTAATTCTTTCTTGATTTTGTTTCATGTATGACAAGCGAGGCAAGGTGAAGAGAAAATCATGGCTAGCAAGGATTGGATGGATTTCTTGAAGATGAAGCAATGAAGACTTGAAGAAATAAAATAAAACTTCTTTCTTTGTAAACAAAACAAAATTTGTAATTTATTTCGTTTGTAGTGTAATGAACACAAAACCTTGAGAAAAATTGTAAATAATGAAATTCATTGTACGAATCTTGAACTTTGTTTGAATTTTGAAATTCTCAATTTGAATGTTTCGAATAATACACATTGACTTGGTAACTTGAACTTCAAGCAATCACAAATGATCAAATAAAACATGCGCCTTGTACTCCAATCAAATTTCTAAACAAAATAAATGTTTAAGAATCCAATTCCACTTGGTTAACTCTAACCCAAAACTATTGTCGTTTAAATGAAGGTCTTAATCTTCACATCTTGTCCAAATAAAATTTGCATTCAAAATGAACTCGCACGCCATGCTCGATTAAAATTGAACTTCATTGCCAGAACAAACATGCCTTAAGAACACTCCTCAATCTTGTAGAATTAACAAACTTCAACCTGAGAAACATAGTCCTGAGAAAAACAAATTATGGTTAAGAACATTCAAAATCAAACAAATGACTTGCGATGATTCGATAACTTTCAAAGTCCTCCAAATACAATTTCCTTTCGATTTTTGAGGATAAACTCGTGAGCGACATCACTTATGACCATATGAAGAAATAATCGTCCCAAGATCTTATAATTTAAGGGAATCACAATTCTTAGAAATCAGGAGACAGTTACTTAAGATTAGGTCAAAGTACATGATGCGACTTCTAATGTATTCGAATTTTGATGATCTTCTACATGTAATCAGCTCTTAATTTGTGAAGAGAAATTGGAGATGACATCAAGGAGAATCATACGCAAAAAGAACTGCTAAAAAATATTGAATAATGAAGAAGTTACAATAGTTTGAACTTGCTCTCGCGGAAAGGTTGATTTTTGGGTCAATGTAGTCATTTTCAGTTATCTGGGTTATCGATTGAGCAAACTTGCAATGCAAAGTTTGAAAGCTGGCATAAACATCCTTGAGGAGACAGGAAGACCTATGAAGACCATTTGAAACCTTGAAAACTCAATTTTCTATGAGAAATACCAAACCCTAATTGTTGATTTGTCGCCTAGGAAGAGAATATGTTTGATCAACTTTAGAGCCAAATTGGATATTCGAGAAAACCTAGGATAGTATCTTGCATGAAAAATTGGAGGGCAAATTTTGGGGTATAGCGGGGTGCAAGTGTGCAACAATATGTTTTTTCAGATATTTATATTGAAGTTAATGACCTAATGATTATTTGATTCTTGTCATGCACGCCTAATTACTAACAGTTCATGTTCAAGCATATAAGGAATATAAAAGTGAGAAATAAAATTCCTACAACTATTACAAGGCTTTGGTGTAGTTACATAAGTAATGATTGAAAAGTAAAATGCAAAAATTGAAAACCCTAATTAACTATTACAAACCGGGCGCAGTTACATAATAAATAATCGTATGGAAAAATAATAACGCGCAAAAATTAAGACTGGCCTACGTTTGAAACCCTAGAAATCTAATTGCTCATTAAAAATATTTTTTTGGTATTTTATGAAAAAATTTGGAATTTAACCTTATTCTATAATTAATTTTAAATTAAAGAAAACAAATTAAAGTTGATTAAATTAAATTAATTTGCAAAAATTAATTTTTCCTAAAAAACTCTAAATCCTAATTTTATGATTTTCTGATTATTTTTTTTTAAATGAATAAACAAATATAAACTAACTAAAAAAGAAATAAAACAATTAAAATAGGATGGGCCTGGGGGTGAAAAAGCAAACTGGTGGGTGTATTGCTGAATTCCAAGGCCTAAATCTTGTTGGCCCACAGCTTCGCTGGATCCAATGGGAGGCATGCTTGGGAGGTCCACCATGGGGACTGCATGTTTCGCGTTAGATCCAGGTGAGCTGAGATCTGATGGTGATGATGTTGTTAGCCCATGATGTGTGTGAGTGGCCTGGCTACACTGGATCTGATTGAGACTCATTAGAAAAAATAAACTTCAAGACTTGGGAATCGAACCCAGGTCTCTCCCTTTGCACCCTTATGCTTTTGCCATCTGTGTTGTTGGATCATTCATGTATATAGATGAAATAATAATATAATATGTGAAATTTTAGCCAAATATATTAATAAACAAAACGCACACGTGGAGTGGGGCCCTGTATTTCAAATGAGCCAATCAGAAGAAGCCATCAGCCACGGCAGTGCAGGGAGGGTCAAACCACCCCTCACGGTGGTTGAAAATTGTCTTCTCCGGCGAGGCAAAAGTTGAAACCTGCAGAATATGACGTTTCGAATCCAGAAACTTGACCTACCCCCCCTCCCCCCCCCCTTAAATCATAGGCTGCGATCACGATGGGGGTGTTCTTTTTGGCTGAAATGGCATGTAAACATATATGCGAAGAAACAGAAAACTTGTTCCCTAACAATGGCACTTCTTGTTTCTGGCATCAAAGCTTGCATGTAATGGTTCAAAACATGCATAAATATGATGTTAAACTCAAATATGTGCAGATATATAATTTATATGTCATGAATTGAAAGTTTTAAGTTTGAAAGTTTTGCAAACCGTGGGTTATCGTAGGTGGTGGTTCTGTATGCTTTGGCCTTCAAAAAGGGGTTGGTTCTACCCTTGGGATCCTTAGAAGGATGATGGCACGTCTGGATATGATTGAGATTGGCTGGAGCGTGAGCTTTTGAATTGCACCACACTTGAATAATTTTGCAACTTTGTTTTTGGTTTGGAGGCAGCTTTCACGTGTGTTTTTGATCTAGGGTTGTAGTGTATATGTAGTAAATCAAATTAGGGTAACAATTGTACAAAGAATCCACTTGATCAATGCTCTTTTAAAATATAAAGATTTTGATTCAAATCTTTCCGAAAGAAAATATTCACTTCCTTTTGCACTCCACACGGTTTTGATAGTTGGCTAGGATCTCCTTGGTTTAAAAAAATATTTGCATATTCTATATCTTGCATATTCTTGCACTTATTTAGTATTTATTTAATTTATTTTGAATTTATTTGAATAAAATCAAAATAAATAAATAAATAAATAAATAATGCATGGACATGTTGAGAGATCCTTAGATGCATCATGAACACGTTTGGACTCTAAAAATTGGGCCCAATAGCTTAAAAATACAAATTTGCCCAATTGAGATTTCATGCATTCCTTGAAAATTTCCCAACTTGTGCAGTGCTTATCTCTCTCAATTTAACCCTAAGATGGTGTTCTTTGACTTTTTAGAGAGATTAGGATGTCCTCTAAACAACCCTTTTGGTTTCATTTCAATTGGATCTTCCATGTTCATGTAAGGAGCTTTGGCCCAAAAGGTGTTTTTGTTGACTTTTTGAAAGGACCTATAATGTATGAGCTTGTATCTTTTGACTGGGTCATTTCTTGAACTTGAGGGCTGAAGAGAAGTTGTACGGAATTGGATTATCTTGAAAATGAGCCTTGGTGGAAAACTTTCTGATAAAGTATAAGAAAGTTATGCCTGGTCAATGTTTGGTTGACTTTTCCTATAGAAACCCTAATTTGCCATTTTTGACTTTTTATGAGTTAGGAGGATTTCTTGAGATATCATGATCAACCCTTGATCAAATGATGGATATCACTTCAAAATGTCGATGTTAACCAAAAATCTTGAAGTTTGACTATATTTGGGCCATAGTTGACTTTTGACCTAGTATAGTTGATTTTCAGGCATTTGAGCAGTTGACTGAGCAAACTGACTGTTCGAGGCATGAAATTTGGCATTGATGATATTGAGGATATATTAGGAAAATGGAGAAAATTTTGGATCCTTGGGACTCACACATCTTGCTTAAAATTGAAACCCTAGTTTGAGGTTTATTTCCTTAGGAGGAGAATTTGTCTGGTCAATTCTTAGTCATCCTTAAGCAATTGAGGACCTCTAGAGGCATGTCTTGAGTAGAAGTAGAGGGCACATTTTAGGGTATAACAGATATCAATAAAGTAGTGTGGTTCAGCATATACTGTCTCAGTCGGCGAGCAGCCCATGCCAAAGCGCAACAAGTTTTCTCGAGCAGTGAATATCTTGTTTCACAGTCAGTAAACTTTTTGCTAAGGTAGTATATTGCATGCTCTTTTTAACCAGACTCATCATGTTTCCACAGCACACACCCCATTTAATTATCTAACACTGTTAAGTACATTATCAAAAGTCTTCCTTCAAACGGTGGCATCAGAATCGGAGGCTCTTGAAGGTATTCCTTGATTCTCTCGAAGGCAGTCTGGCATTCATAATTCCACTTTACCACTTGTTCTTTCTTCTGGAGTTTGAAGATTGGCTCACAAGTAGCAGTTAGATGAAAAATGAACCTGGCAATGTAATTCAGGCGTCCCAAGAAACCTCTAACTTCCTTCTCGATGCGAGGAGCCGGCATCTCTTGTATGGCTTTAACCTTTGCAGGGTCTACCTGAATGCCCTTGTCTCTGACAATGAAACCTAGGATTTTACCCGACCTTACCCCGAAGGTGTACTTTTTCGGATTTAACCTCAACTTGTACATCTTTAGTCTATCAAACAGCTTTTACAAGTGGTTAAGGTGCTCTTCTTCCGTTTGAGATCTGGCTATCATGTCTTCAACATATACCTCTATCTCATGGTGAATCATATCATGGAACAAAGCTGCCATAGCTTGCTGATAGGTTGCCCCAACATTCTTCAATCCAAATGGCATCACTTTGTAACAGAAATTTCCCCATTGTGTGATGAAGGTTGTCTTCTCCATGTCCTCGGGTTCCATTTTGATCTGATTGTAACTAGAGAAACCATCCATGAAGGAAAAGATCTTATGTTGTGAAGTGTTATCAACTAGAATGTCAATATGTGGAAGCGGGAAGTCATACTTGGTGCTTTCCCTGTTCAAATCTCTGTAGTCCATACACATCTAAGTCTTGCCGTCCTACTTAGGCACCGGAACTACGTTAGCAACCCATTATGGATAAGAGGTGACAGCTAAGAACCCTACATTGAATTGTTTCATAACTTCTGCTTTGATCTTCTCCAACATTTCAGGGCGCATACGACGAACCTTCTGCTTTACTGGAGGGCAATCTTCTTTAGTTGGCAGACGATGAACCACAATATTTGTGTCTAGTCCTAGCATGTCTTCATATGACCAGAAAAAGATCTCGAAATAATCATGCAACATCTATATCAACCTCTATTTGACACTAAGCTCCAAATTTGCACCTATCTTGACTTCTTTTTTGTCCTCTTCTGTGCCCAAGTTCACTACCCCAACTGGTTTCTTTGACTTCTTCTTTTTATCCTTCAGTATGAGGGCTTTCAGATCTTCTTTCCCTTTAGCTAGAGCGACAATCATTTGTTGGAACTGGGTGTTTTGTGCCTGGTGATCCTTGATGTTTTGTTTAAGAGCCATTTCTTTAGTTGCTGAAATAAACAGCGAAGAAGATAAGAACCCTACTTTGAGACCTGCTTATGCAATGAGATGCATGATATGCTTATGCAATGTTTTTAAGGACCTTATTGGATTTAAGCTCTTTTTAACAAAACAAGAAACATAACCTTTTATTAACAAGTTTTTTTAAAGAAACAAAATATTACACAAGGATAAACATTGAAAGTAAATTCCTAAGTCTCCCATGGGCGCTTTCTCTTGGTGTTGAGGTTCCTATCTTCATGAAGTAGTTTTGTTAATTCCAGCACCTTCTTCTCACTTGCATAGAATTGAGCCTCAAAAGTATCTCGTTCTCCCTTGAGTTGGATCCAAGACTTTTGCAACTCTTCGAAGTTGGTTGGCATCTCAAGATGGAGAATGATACGGGACTCGCTCCCTTGACAACAGGTTCCAAGATCACCGGTGAGATGCAATCGTATGGCGTCATAATACTTTGGGCTCGAGCTTGCACCCATTTGAGGTAAGGTTCCAAATGTATGGAGTTCTTGCGCCCCAAGGTCCTACTATTAGTCTTCTTGACAATTCCCCAAGCGCGGATGAACCTCTGACGATAATTTTGTAAATCATCTGAGTAGTTGTACATAATACCCTGGATGAGCATATCCGGTGGACCATCTCTCTGTGCATAGCCAAACTGATGTAGTGCTAAAGAGGGATTATAGGTGATGCCTCCCCTAATTCCCAGGATTGGCACATTAGGAAATTCTCCGCAATGATCAATAAAATAAATGTATTCTTGAGAGCGAGGACACCGATGGATGTCGGAGTGGGAGAGAGACATTAGTCTTTGATTCCACCTTAGGCCTAAATCATTCTGCATTGTTGACCGAGAAAGGTGAGAAATAAATCACCTATATAGCAGAGGGGTGCAACACATGAGAGTTCCTCGCTTCTTCAGAGTACGAGTATAGAGAGAATGTAGGATATCCCCGAGTAATATAGGAACCAGATTGTGAGCAAGAAAGATGTTGATGGCATTCACATCTATAAGTTGATCTGAATTAGGAAACAGGACCAACCCATAGATCAAGAGGGCTAATACATCTTCGAAGGCATGATAACTCATAGCATCCAGGAAAATCTGAGCTTTCTTCATCAGGAAATTTCAAGGAGACCCTTAACTTCACTTCTTTTTCCCAATTGGACTCAATGTCAGATGGCTTCAAGTGCAAAGCTACATGAACATATTCAGAAGTTGGGTCTTGTTCTAAACCAATGAAAGGTACTCGCTCCAATATAGGTAAACCATGTAACTTAGAGAATTCCTCTATGGTGGGCACCAGTTGATAATCGGGGAATGTGAAGCAATGGTGCTTAGGGTAAAAGAATTAGAATAAGACACTCATCAAACCTTCGTTAAACCCGATGGTAAACAAACTGAGCAAGTGATCATGTCTTTTGTTGAATGATGAGTCCTCGGGGACTTTCAAGACTAATTCCTTAAGCTTAGGAGGAATTTCTGTAAAGTGAATCCGGATGATTTTTCTGCGACCTGAATTCATATCCTACAAAACAACAAAGAGGTAAATCCAACAGGTCCTTGAAATGATTAGTACATATGAATGTCATGATGTTTATGATGTCATGATTATGCTAAAAATCACAAATAAACACAATCAAATCACACAATAGACATTAGGTTTAAAGGCTTGCATGAGGTTTTAAAGTAAGTACCCTCTTGAATGTTCAGTTGTCTTAACCTGTCCTATTAGTAGTAACGGGTTCTAAAGAGTATCAATATCACTGACCTTCCCTTCATAAATTGTTTTAGCTCTACACTCAAGTATTGCGGCCAAAAAAATCCTGAAAGTCCAGTCTCAATGAGTGTAGTATCGAGTATCAACCAATCTTTGGTCAGAACCAAAGTCGGTTATCTCTCTGCTTCCTAATGGCTAGGATGAGTCAATTAAAGGTTCTAAAGGTTAATTAGCGCTTAGTTACACTATGAGGAATCCTAATGTTATCCTTGACTTACTTAAGGAACATTAGTATAATCCAGAGTATCGCGCTAATGTAGCCACCACTTCGTCCGTATCGGTATACACCATACAAACTCCATGATTTATTGCTACTTACCTAATAAGGTGCCCCAGATCCGGGTGTAGGATCCATTAGTAACAACCCAAACAAAACCTCAAAAGTAAAGCAAACAAAGCACAAAAAAAGCAAAAAATAAACTAACTCTAAGGTAAACCCCACTTTTATATAAATCCCCAATAGAGTCGCCAGTTCTGTGATATGGTGGCAGAACCGACTGTTATACTGGTTTTGCATTTACGTTCGCAAATGTTGCAGTAAGCAAGAGTCGCCACCGACTTTTCTTTTATCCAATAAAGGAAAGGGTGAAAAGAACAGAAAAAGACCTTTTCGAGATATTTTCTGAGTAAGGGGGGTAGATTATGGGAAGGGAAGGTGTTAGCACCCTTTCCATCTGTGGTTTTCCACGGGCTCTTAGAGGCTTGCTAATTTTTAAATACCTTTGTGCTTTGTGTGTTTGAAAATGTTTTGAAAATGCCTTAGTACGGTAAACTTTGTAATATTTCTCGGGATAGTGGAAAAAGTATACAAAGTGCTTTGAAATTGTTTTTGAAAAGTAGTTTTTTGTGTAAGTGTAAAATGTTTGAGCAAACTTCTAACAGCTATCTACTTTATTACTCAAAAGGGTCATTCTTTCCCCCCTTTTCCTTTAGACAATGCTATCCTACTATTAGTGAGTAGATAGCCTTATTGTTGGATGTTGAGGGACAACAGAAGGGACGTTTTACAGTCATAAAGGCTACATATGGAGACGCTTTAGAAATTTCATTTAAGGGGTGAGATCATTTATCGAAAGGAAACACCGTAGGGTCATCGAGGAACTATGATCTTTTGATTTTTACGGGTCTTTGCTAAAGCGTCCCCATTCTCGAGGGACATGACTGCTTTGTTTTCCGAAAGGAAACTGAAGTGGGCGTACCTTAGATGTGTATATGTGCATGTGGGTTGAGATTCAGTTATTTTTGTCTTTTCATTAAGTTAGCTAACATTTTAATTTATATTCTTATCATACAATCTTAGTTACTAACAGTTAATATAGCCAAATAATAAAGCAGTAAATGTGCAGAAGATAAAAAGCAGAAAAGTAAATCATAAACTATTACACGGCTTTGGGATAGTTACAAAAAAAGTGCATGAAATAAAGTGCTGAATTTTAAATCTAAAATTATTACATCCATAGGCAGTTACAGTATAAATGCGAGAATAAAAATAAATGCACGCGAAATAAATAAAACTTCTAAAAACCTAAAAAGTTCCAAGTAAACAACAACAATTTTTTTTTTCTTTTTGGTTTTGTTAAGAAAATAATTAACTCTAAATTTAATTTTAATTAAGAAAATAAATGTTGAATGAAATAAATCTTAATTCTAATATTTTTGTATTTTTTATTAAGAAAATAATTTAAATTAAAATGAACCTAAGTCTAATTGATTTTAAATTAATAAAAAAAGAAAAAAAATAATTAAATTAATTTACAAAATTAAAATTAATTATGAAATCCTAAGTCTAATATTTTTTATTAAGAAAATAATTAAAATGATAAAAAGTCAAATAAAAAAAATAGAGAAAAGAACAAAAGCAAAATAAGAATACAAAGAGGCACCCTTCGATTAAGGTGAAAAGGGGGGTTTCGATCCAAAGGGGGAGCTGCCTTTCGACCCAGGCAGTAAACTCCTTCAATTCACCTTTCTTTTCCTTCCTTTCGATTGAGTTTAGGAGTTGGCGTGAGCAACCTACAGAGCAGCATGAGGGCAGCTCCTTCGTTCATACCCTTTTTGTATTTCATTTGAGCCTGTACAGGTTAGTTGGACAAGAAAAGAAAATAAACCAAGAAAAAATACAGAAACGAAGAAAATAAATAAAAGGCCATTTGCATGTTATGCTAAAAGAAAAGATGCTAGGTCAAGAAGACCTACCTTGCTTGAAACTGGAATTTGCGCGTGGACTGAGGTTGTTAGATGCTTCAATTTGACACTCCAGGGCATAGAGACACTTGCTTAGAATCTGATGTGGACTCCTAGATGTCTCAGGAACAAAGATCTGGTCTTCATTTGGGCTGAAGGTGCCTGCAAAAAAGTGCTTCGATTTGAGACTCTTGGGGTTTCTATGAGCAATATGGCAGTGTGATCTGTTCGTGTGCAAAAGTATCTCTTCCTTTTTTCGTCCCCTAACACTTTGTCCTTGGCCTTGTATAGGGGTGTGATAGTGCATGAAAATGGCAAGGGACAACTATTTAACCAAGCCTTTAAATCCATGAGATAGGAATCAAACATATTAAAATATTTCCTTTTTGAAATATCCATGCCTCTTTTGAAATTTTGGATGAACCTGGACACCTTTTGACTTTCGAATGCCTTCAGGCCACTTTCTTCGATTGGCCTTAAGTTTCCTCCTTCGAATGGACTTCTTATGTACCCTTCGAATGGGACTTCTAAATGCTTCTTCGAATGGACCTTTACAGGTTCTTCGAATGGGTCATTTACACATTCTTCGAACGGACCTCTTGCCTGGTATGCTGGAAATTTTAGGGGCTTTTGCCTTTGTGAATCGAAATAAACTTGTAGGAGATTCTTGCCTAGTGAATCGAAGGCAAGCCTGAAGTCGTTAATGCATAGTCGAAGAATTGTGAAATTGACTTGATCGAAGGGGGTCTAAAGCTCAATCGAAGACTTGTGGACCAAAGCTTGATCGAAGGGTTCCAAGCACCTAATCGAAGCTTACTAATCAAAGCTTGATCGAAGAGTGCCAAATGTCTAATTGAAGACTAGTGAGTCAAGCTTATATTGAAAGATTTTGGATACCCAATTGAATATTTTGCCCAGATGCTAATCGAAAGACACTTTGTACAGCTTCAAAAACTTTATTTTCTTTAGGCACGTGTTTGTGACCAACATGTAAGGGAAGACCTTGGAAAACATGATAGGGAAAATTTTGGGGTACAACAATTTCCTTCAAATTAAAAGTAGTTAATATAACTTCAGTGCCATGAAACAACTCTATTTTTTGTCAGTGATGGAATATTTCAAAAGCCAATTCTTTGTTAGTTTAATTTTACTAAACCAATTGAACTTATATTAAAAATAATGCAAAATTATTTTCCAAAATCAGTATCTAGTATTTGTCATCAATTTTTCAAGCAATTTGTCATCAGATGGGAGAAAAAGTTGAACTATCCGAAGCAAAAGATTCAGTAAGATTCTTGGAAACAGTTAACAAACACTTAACATTCGATATCAAGTTCAATGTTTTATAAGAGAATTTCATCTAAAACATTTCACAAAAAGTTAACATGTGATATCAAAAACTAAAGAAATTAGTAAGGATTGTCACCTAAAACCAAATAAATGGAAGGAAAAAATGAAATGAAGTCTTAGATCCTTCCTTAGTTATCTTCTTCCTTAGTTATTTAAATCAATGAGGGAACTGTTAATTGAATCGATGAGGGAAATGAACTGAAGCAAAATGAAGTTCTTGTGATTGAGGGTGGTCGAGCTTCATGAACGGGAGGCGGAGGTGCAACAAACTACTTCAGACGGAGGGTGAGCGGAGGTGGAGGCGCGATAGGGTTTCGTAAATGTTTCATAAATGATTTTTTGATGGTATTGTACATGAGTTTTATGTTTTAGAAATTAATGACCTAAGGCAACACTTTCTAAAGCGCTTTCTGATGTATTTCCTTCAGCAGCTCTTTTTAATAAAAAGCACTTTTTGGTGTATGGTCTATAGAAGCTCTTTTATGAAGCGCTTTATAAAGAATGTCCTTTAGAAACCCTTTTCAGAAGCGCTTTCTAAACTGTGGCCTCTAGCAACGCTTTCTAAATTGTGGCCTCTAGCAGCACTTTTTAAATATGCTCTCGTATGTATGGCCTTTAGTAACGCTTTTCAGAAGAGCTTTCTAAAGTTAGCCTTTAGCATCGCTTTTTCTCAATTTAGTATATAGTTTTAATTTTTTTTAACTTTATAGCAGTGCTTTGGTATAAAAGTGTTGTCTATGGAGTGCTGCATGAAACCACTTTTTGCGTATTGTGCGGTTGTTAATGATTTTTCATATTCAATGTATGTGTTATATATATATATATATATATATATATATATATATATATATATATATATATATATATATATATATATATATTGATGATGGATATGTTGTTGGTGGTATGCACGATTAGAAGAAGGGTCAATGTATGTGTGTTTTATTGCATGTGTTATTGTTGATCATGCATCATGTTGTTTGAACTTCAGTTCCTTTTGGTGAGCCTCGATCCTATGTTGGTGCATTGGGTGCGAGTAGCTGGTTCCAGTGGGAATCGGTGAAGCGTTACCTATGGCGATGGTGGCGATTTTGGTGTGTCTAGTTCCAAGAAGAAATCTGATCCTATGGTGGGGATCGGGGAGTGAGATGAACCTATGTGTTCATATTTGGTAACAAATGCATGTTGAGTCAGTGTTGAGTACATTTGCATAACTATCGCATTGTATTGGTTGTTCTTGATGTGTTTTTTGGAGAAGAATACTTGATATTTTGATGTTGATTTAATTAATGTATGTATTTATTATTATGTGATATTCTACCTCAGCTTGCTTTCACCACTAATTTAGAAATGTATTCTCACCATTTTACTCTAACGTTGTCCACCATGGACATCTTGCATATACTAAGGAGTAGCTTTTGCTGAAGTAAGTGGAGGATAGCTCTTGGAGTTACTTCAGTTAGTTTGTCATCTTGCTAGTGGGTCTTGCTCTAATTATAAAACATCGGGATGGAACTTGTTTCATTATTTTTGGATTTCTTTTAAGTCGATTCCTTTGTTTTGTCGAAGTTAATAATTGATGTTGTTGATTTATGGAAAATTGTTGAGAGTTGAATAATACAACTCATTTTGCTTATGTTATAAAAGTTGAAGGTTATGAGACTAAATTCCACAAGTTGCACTATTGTGTTTATTTACTTTATTTAACATTTCGATGCGATGATACCCTAAGTGAAGGTGAGCATGTGATGATAGGTTCTACACATTGTTGTTATAACTCGTGTTACAAAGCAGGCTTTGTTTGATTGTGCATGACATCCTAAGTTCTTGCATCTTATGATACGGTGGCAGAACCGACTATTTAATACTAGTTTGCGTTTTTTGTTTGCAAATGTTGCGGTAAGCAAGAGTCGCCACCGACTTTTATTTTATCCAACAAAGGAAAGGATTATGGAAAGGGAAGGTGTTAGCACCCTTTCCATCCGTGGTTTTCCACGGGCTCTTAGGTACTTGCTCATTTTTTAAATTGTTTGTGTTTGTGTGTTTTGAAAGATGTTTGTTTGCTTTATAGTAACTCTTGTATTAGTCCTCAAGAGTGTGATAAAGCATTTTTGAAAATAGTTTTTTGAAAAGTGTGTAAGTGTGAAAGATTCAGATTTGAGCAAGTACTTAAGAACAGTCTACCTACTCGAAAAAGGATATTATTTTCCTCCTTTCCTTTAGATAGTACTATCCTACTATTAGTGAGTAGGTAGCCCTATCGTCGGATGTCGAGGGACTATCAAAAGGGACATCATGGTCATCGAAGGCAACATATAAGGATATCTTAGCATTCGAAGGGACGGTCATCATATAGGCAACACCGAGGGACAAGATCATTTCTTGTAGGCAACTCGAGGGACAGTAAGGGACTATCATCTTTTATGATGACTTTTAGATTGAGGTTCTTTGCTAAGATATCCCCACGTTCGAGGGACATGACTGTTGTTTTCCGAGGCAACCAAGTGAGGTATACCCTAAGGGTGCAAGTGTAAGAAGTGTATTTTTCAGTTATATTATCTTGAGGTTGGTGATCTAACGATTAATTGACTTTATCTTGTCATGCACGCCTAAATTACTAACAATTATATACATAAAAAAGAAAATGTAAAAAGTATAAATTTAGACTATTACATGGCTTCGGGGAGGGGGATTTACATTCCAAAGCAATTGGGGAAAAGAAAATAAAGCAATAAAAAGAGTCTACTTATCATCTATTACATCTCATACAACAATTACAATAATATAAACAATGCGAAAGGAAATAAACGCGCGAAAAATTGAAAGTACTTCTGAAAACATTAAAAAAATCTTTTTGCTGTTGGTTTTTATTTAAGAAAAATTAATTCTATAGTTAATTAAGAAAGATAAATACTAAATGGAAGAATTAATCTAGGTTATAAAAGAAGAACTAATCATAATTTTTTTTTGTATTTTTTATTAAGAAAATATTGAAACATAAATTAAATCTAATTAATTAATTAAAATAAAGAGAAAAATTATTCTAAACTATCCTAATTTTTTTGTAATTTATTATGAAAAGAAAATGATTAAATTTAAATTAAATCCTAAGTTTTAATTCAATTTTAATTAAGGAAAAAATGGTTAAAATAATTATTAATTAATTCAAGAAATTAATTATTTAATAAAAATCTAATCCTAATTTTTTTCTGATTTTTTTTATTTGGCTAATTAAATGAACAATCAAGAAAAAAACAAAATAAAAAAAAATAAAACAATACAAAAAATGCAAAGTGGGTCTGGTCATCAAAACAAAAATGGGGGGGTATTGTTATTAAAAACATTTGGCCCAAATCAGAATTTTGTACTGGGATCCAGTGAGGAACGCTTGTGGTAGCTCATGGTGCACCTGCATATGGTAAACTTTTGATCTAGATCAAACAACATCCAAAGGTGGTGGTCTGGAGGCATATGATGGACTGGCGTGGCTTAACACGTACTGAATCTGCAGTTATCAAATATTAGAAAATTAATATGCTGAACCTTGGACTCGAACCCAGGTCCTCTCCCTTATACACATGCCTCATCACCATCTGAGCTGCCTTGCCATTCGTTATACCAAACAAAACCAAAATAATAAATACAAAATTAAGTCAATATATGGTAAATTAAAAAAACGCGCGCAGTTTGAATGATCCAATCAATGACTGCCATACTTCATCTTCTCCAATCTCCGTCGTCTTAGATAAAACATCTATAGTGACAGTTTTTCACTTGTCACTATTGCACCTGTAACTTCAAAAAATCCTTAATACGTAACAAAAATGAAATTGGAGGCCATGGATCGATTGTGTTCAATCTTCTGGACACGATAGTTCCCCTAGTTTGGGCTAATTTTGATTTTTTTTCTGAGAATCCCCAATTCTAAGGATCAAACCCTAGAAATGGCAATACGTGATTCCGGCACCCAAACTGCAATCAAACTAAACCAAAAGCTTGCAAATGCTCAAAATTTTAAATTTGCATGGTTAAAACACATTGATATTATATGAATTGTATAAAACGAATTTTAAAAAATGAGGCAAACTGTGATGATTGGAGAATGCGTTTGGTGAGGCTTCAAGGCTTGGTAATGGTTGGGACAACTTCAGGGAACCTCCAGGAATTGATTAGGATCCTTGGTTTGGAATGAGGGAGGCTAGAACTTAAAATTCGGGTTTGACAACTTTGAAATTTTTGCAAAATGTGCAGGGGTTCTCCAGGCTCTGTGTCCTTCTTTAATGCTTGCTAATGCCTTCTTTATATAAAGAGGAGTAAGGAGACATGAAAAGTAATGCTTGTAACAGCCATAGACAAACATTTGAATGCCATGAATACTAATATGTAACCTTGGCCAAAAGTGTGGTATCTTGTTCATTTTTCAAACTTGCATGAATATGGACATGCTGGCCTTGCTGTACATGAAAATTGGGGGCCCTTCATGCATTAAAACAAGCTTAAATGATAATGGCCCATATATTTTGCAACAATTTTGATTTATTTGAATTTTTTATTCAATAAAAATAATATAAAATTAAAATAAAATAAAGACTATGAAAAAAATGGTTTTAGGGGTCCTCTATAATCTTAGGAAGATGTTTGAAGTCCAAGAAAATGAGTCATTGCCTTAAAAGCTCAAATTTTCTCAATGCACTTTTCTTGACATTTCCCAAATTTTTCCAACTTGGGAAAGCCATAACTTGCTCAATTTTTATCTCATGGTGATGATCTTGGACTTTTTGGAAATCCCAAGATGTCTACTTCAATCCATTTTTAGATCAATTTTTCATTTGAAGATGTTATCTTGATGTTAAAGGTCTTGGAAAAAAGTGGCTTTTATTGACTTTCTAAAAATGACATGTAATGTATGAACTTATATCTTTCAAATGGTGCATTCCTTGGACTTTAGGGCTGAAGGGAAGTTGTAGGGAATTGAATTCTATTTAAAATAAGCTTTGGTTGGAAAATTTCTGATAAAGTATGAGAATGTTATGCCTGATCAAAGTTTGGTTGACTTTTCCTATAGAAACCCTAATTTGCCATTTTTGACTCTTGATGGGTTAGGAGCATTTCTTGAGGAATCATGATCAACCCTTGATCAAATGATGGATATCACTTCAAAATGTTGATGTTAACCAAAAATCTTGAAGTTTGACTGTATATGGGCCATAGTTGACTTTTTACCTAGCATAGTTGATTTTCCAATACTTGAGCAATTGACTGAGCAAACTTATTGTGCAAGGCATGAAATTTGGAATGGATGATCTTAAGGACATATTAGGACAATGGGTAACATTTTGGATCCTTGGAGCTCAACCATCTTGATGAAAATTGGAACCCTAGTTGGGGGTTCATTGCCTTAGGAGGAAAATTGTCTGGTCAATTTTTGGTCAACCTTGAGAAATTGAGGACCTCTAGAAGCATGTCTTGAGTGAAAATGGGAGGGAAAATTTTGGGGTACAACAGTTGCTCCTGTTCAATCTTCTCAAGCTAGATTATATAGATTGGCTTATCTGCCTTTCGTGATCTGAAGGTGGGAGATGATTGAACACTAGAGTGCCCAGAAATTTGCACTCGCCCAAAGTGAGACTGCTGGTGAATAATATCAGGAATGGGCTTACAGGTGCCATTTGGAAAAGATGATAGAAGACTGTAGGAGAAGGTCTTAAAGATACCATTCAAGGAATATGACAGGGAGTCGTCAGAGATGGGTTTAAAGATGCCATCCAAAATAGATGATGACTTCATAAGAAGAGTCTTTATGGGGATTAATGTTCCTGCTGTCCGAGGAGGAGTCTGCTGGGGAATGTTTTTTAAGGGGAATAGAGTCTAGGAGCTTCAGTTGTCCATTACTCTACTTGGGATTCATCTCTTGACTGAAGAGATGGATGTGAAATGCTATCTGGTCATACTCCAGGCTTCATAGTTTCTCCAACTAGAATAGAAATCAGAGAGATCTTAGTATCGATCTAACTGAACCAGAGGAAAATCTTGAATTAACTTTGATTGGATAAGAATCAGAAAAACCTTAGTGTCGATTTAACTGAACCAGAAAAAGGTCTTGGATTATCTTCAACTGGAATAGGAATCAGAGAGATCTTAGTATCGATCTAACTGAACCCGAGGAAAATCCTGAATTAACTTTGACTGCATAAGAATCAGAAAAATCTTAGTGTTGATTTAACTGAACCAGAAAAAGGTCTTGGATTATCTTAAAATGGTGTTGTACCCAAAAAATTTCCCTCTTATTTTACTCAACACATGCCCATTGAGGTCCTTAAGTTGCTCAAGGATGCCAAAGAGTTGACCAGACAAATTCTCTCCTAAGGCAATGTACCCCAAATTAGGGTTTCCATTTTCATCAAGGTATGGGAGATCCAAAGGTTCCAAATGCTTTCCATGGTCCTAATATGTTCTCAAGATCATCCATGTCAAGTTTCATGCCTTACACAAGAAGTTTGCTCTGTCAACTACTCAAATGCCTAAAAATCAATTGTACTAGGTCAAAAGTCAACTGTGGCCCACATACAGTCAAACTTCAAGATTTTTGGTCAACATCAACATTTTGAAGTGATATTCATCATTTGATCAAGGTTGATCATTATTCCCCAAGGAATGCCCCAAATTCATCAAAACCCAAAAGTTGTTAAATTAGGGTTTCTCAGGAAAAGTCAACCAAACTTTGACCAAACATAACTTCATCATACTTTATCATAAATTTTCCATCCAAATCTCATTTTGAAGAGGATGCAATTCCCTACAATTCATCTTCATCCGTCAAGTTCAAAATATGCACTCATCAAAAGATAGGAATTTCTACATTATAGTTCCTTTTGAAAAGTCAACAAAAACACCTTTTAGGTCAAAGCTTCTTACATGAACATGGAAGAACCATTTGAAATGAAACCAAAAGGTTGTTTAGGGGACATTCTAAGATTTCTAAAAAGTCCAATAACACCTCTCTAGGGTTAAAATTGGAAGAGATATGCCTTGTCAAAGTTGACCTTTTTTGCAAAATTTCCAAAAGTCAAATGGGCTCAAAGATGCATTTTTTGCCAAATGGGCCTAACTTTTTATGCTTGCACCTCACTCATAACATGGTCCACGACCCAAATATTTACCCACACATTATTTGCTTCATTTTCCATTTTATTTTGATTTTTTATTAATTAAAAATTGAATTAAATCAAATAAATGACAAATAATAGCAAAGATTTGTTTTGATCTGATTTTTGGACAGGATCACAAGCTAATTATGTTGACATATCAGAATCAAATTGAATCAAGGGGGATTAGTATAAGAATG
This sequence comes from Vicia faba, assembly GCA_948472305.1. Classification (NCBI taxonomy): domain Eukaryota; kingdom Viridiplantae; phylum Streptophyta; class Magnoliopsida; order Fabales; family Fabaceae; genus Vicia; species Vicia faba. Next base: position 501,457,777 of record OX451741.1, read on the forward strand.
ACATGATTAGGCCTAATTTGGAAACAAATCATACAAGGAAGGAATGAGATCAAATCTTCAAAGTTTTCAAAGATACATGTAGTTTTTATAACCCTAATTCATTCAGGGTTATATATTGAGCAAAGCCAGGCACGAAAACAAGGGCTAGCAGTCGTGAAGAACACTAGAACAAACTAAAAATTTTGGCAAAAAGTGGTGATCTGATCTCTACCCTAGAGGACGATTCAAAGCATTCCAACACTCCCAATCGTTTTCTGGAGCATCTCTGAAGCTAACACTATCATCCCCACGCCTCCTCACGCCCAGAATCGACCCATAGGGCTTCACACGGTTTGTTTGCTTTTTTAAAATCGATTACAGCCATTCTTGCATCATTAGCATAATTTAATGACATATTTGTGATCATTGATGTATTTCTAACATGTCTGGATCGTTTAATTGAATTTTTGAGGTTTATATATGTGTTTACCATTGTTAGGGTTTGCTTTTGTATTTTAGGGCTTCTCTGTATTAGTGAAATTGGCCAATAAAAAGGGCACCATGATGTTCGTGGGTTCAAGACAAATGGAACCATGTAATTAGAATTTATTTATCATGCATTTTCTTGATTGTTGAAGTTTACAGGTTTTCAGTTATGGCAAAGTGTCTGTGGGTATAAGTCTTACCCCTAAGACGACAGTCTCAACGAAGAAGACGGTGACTTGTCACCACCTCCTTGGACCATTTGAATTTTGCGCGTGTTTTCCAGCTAATCACCATGTTTTATATATTATTCATTATTCTTGTTATATTAACAATTGAGTCACACAACCCAGATGGAAAAGCAAGTTGGTGGTGAGTGTGAGGACTTGGGTTCGATCCTAGGTCCTAGTGTTTTCTTCATTTTATTTCTCCTTTACGGATCCAGTGCATCATCCTCTTAAACGCCTACCATGCCCATCAACATCCAGCCATGGGATTCATCATCAATCCAATCCAACGCCCCACCTGCCAGAGACTATGGTACACCATCAAGAGGGAGCACCACTGGAACAAGCGCTGACTGGGCTTCAGCTTGGTGAGCCTAAGTGTTGTACCCCAAAATTTTCCCTCCCATATTTCTCAAAACATTTCAAGAAAGATCCTCAAGTTGCTCAAGGCAGTCCAAGGGTTGGCTAGACAAGCTCTCTCCTAAGGCAGTCTACCTCAAAATTAGAGTTTCATATTGCATTAGGATACTTGAGTCCAAGGGATCCCAAATTCTCACCATTGTCCTAATATGTTCTCAAGATCATCCATTCCAAGTTTCAAGCCTTGGAGAGGAAGTTTGCTCAGTCAATTGCTCAAAAGCCCAAAAATCGACTGTGCTAAGGCAAAAGTCAACTGTGGCCCACATACAGTCAAACTTCAAGATTTTTGGTTAACATCTTCATTTTGAAGTATATTTCATCATTTTATCAAGTTTTGATCATGATTCATCAAGGATTGCTTATAATTCATCAAGAACCAAAAGTTGCTAAATTAGGGTTTTGTAGGAAAAGTCAACTCAACTTTGACCAAGCATAACTTTCTCATACTTTATGAGAAATGACCCATCCAAATCTCATTTTTAAGAGGATGAAATTATATACAATCCATATTCATCTCCTAAGTTCAAAATATGCACTCACAAGAAGTTATGAATTTGGACATTATAGGTCATTTTGAAAAGTCAACAAAAACACCTTTTTTGTCAAAGCTTCATACATGAGCATGGAATATCAAATTGAGATGAGGCCAAAAGGTTTGATTAGAGGACATCTCAATATTTCTAAAAAGTCCAAGAACACCTTCAAAGAGTCAAAATTGAGGAAGTTATGCATTGGTGAAGTTGACCTTTTTTGCAAAATTGTCAAAAGTCAACCATGCCTAAAAATGCAATTTTTGCCAAATGGGCCCAATCTTTTTCACTTGTTTTAAGTTGGAAGCATGGTCCACGAGCCCTAGCCCTTTCCACTTGTCATTATCTTGTTTTTATTATTTATTTTTATTTTTATTTGAATTTAATTAATTTAAATCAAAATAAATCATAGAAAATCCAAAATATTGAAATCTCAAGATTTGATTCATGTTTCAAGTCTTAAATTCCAGCTAGCATGAGATCAAATTCGTGTAAAGGCTTGGAGTCCACAAAAAGATTGATTTTAGGCTATTTTTGGAATGATTTTAAAGTGAATCAAATCAAGATCAAAGACATTGATGGAGGAAGATTGAGGCCAAGTTTTCAACCCTAATTCATTCCTCAGTACATATAGAAGGTATGCAGACCTAAAGCAAGGCTAGGAGGAGGCGCAACATCAAGAACAAAACTTGAAAAAAGCAAGAAAAAGTGCAAACACGAATTGATACTTCCAAGCATCCTCAAGGCCTTCTAGCTGTCCCAATCGCTTCCTGGGAGTGTAAGCAAGCGAAATCAATCAAGAACAAAGCCTTTCCAGTACCAAAACCCGTTGTAAGTCAGTCACAACTTTGCTATTTTCTTGAATTCAAATTGCGTAATTGTGGCATCTATAGCATGAAATATTTGTAGATTCTTAATCCTTAGAACATTTGCAAGCTTTATGTAACAATTAATTGAATTTTCATGACTTGTATGAGATTTAACCATTGTTAGGGTTTTCTAGTTCAAATTGGGATCTTGGTGTACAGGTGAAATTGGACTACGATTAGGGTACCATGAAGTTCGTGGGACTGAGACGAATGGATTGGTACCATCACCATTGATTTATTGTGCTTGTACATGATTTTTGATATGTCCATGGTTTTAGCTACGGAGAGTGTCTGTTGGTATAGGTCTATTGTCTAAAACAATAGATCCTTGGAGAAGACGAAGACATGGCGGACAACCATTCGCGTGCTTGAATTTCGCGCGTTTTGGACTTAGCATTTTGCTTTTCATATATTATCATTATTATTTATTATATATACAAACAGGACAAATGGCACAATGGTAGTGGAGTGTGTGGAAAGTGCTTCAGGACCTGGGTTCGAATCCCAGGTCCCCTAATTTCTTCATGTTATTTTCCTTTTCAGGATCCAGTGCACTTACAAGTCTAAGGTCCACCATACACCCTCACAATCCAGTCTGCCAGGTAGTCAGATGGCCAGATCCAAGGGCCATCATGAAGGAGCATCAAACACCTAGTCAAACGCATGGCATGGGATCTCAGAAGTCAACATGGACCTCCTTGTTTTGGGCCCAGAAAAATGCTATCTGCATCCCCCAAGCTGCTCTTCTCAGGTCCATTTTCTCTATATCTTTTCTTTTTTATTGTTTTATTTAATTTAATTTATTTACTTTACTAACAAATTAATTATTTTCTTTCATCAAAAAAATCACAAAATAATACTTTTCACCAAATTTAGGTTTAGATTTTATTTTTTATCAAAAATTAAATTAATTTAATTAGGTTGTTAATTTTAGATAACTTTAATTCTTTTTGTAAATAAATTAAAATTAATTAGAACAATTAGGGTTTTATTTCTAACTTAATTTTATTTTCTTTTCCTAAAAATAACCAAAAACATAAAAAATAGGCCATTTGTTTATTTTCATTAATTAATTTAATTAACTAATTAATTGTGCATTTAATTTCAAAACTTAATTCTTTTCTTAAAAATAATTAAAAACAACAAAAACAATTTTTCTTTTGATTAGGTTAGAAAGGGTCAAAACCCTAGTTCGCCCTCGTTCTTAATTTCATCGCGCGCTTTATTATTATTTTTACCATATTGATGTAACTGCCCACAAGTTGTAATAGCTTAATTAGGACTTTTATTTTCATTTATCGCTTTATTATTTAAGGGTTTGTTTTTGGCTATGTAAATACCCGAAGTCTTGTAATAGCGTAGTTTAATTTCCGCATTTTAAATTCCGCAAAATATTAAACTGTTAGATGTATGAATAATTAGGGTTGTGTTGTACCCCAAAATTTTCCCTCCCATATTCTTCAAGGTTTATCAAGAATCATCTTCAAATGGTTCAAGACAACCTAAGGGTTGCACGGTCCAAATGCCTCCTAAGCCAGTCCAAATTAGGGTTTTGTTTCTTTCAAGGAATTTGAGGTTTTCAATGGCTCAATCAAGTCCCATAGACCTATGTACATTTCCAAGCATCTACATGTCAAGTTGCAAGACTCACAGTGCCAAATTGCACAGTCAAAAGCCCTATTTGGTTCACAATCAACTGCAGGGGCAAAATGGTCATTTTACAGTCAAAAGTCAAAATTTGTGGTCAACATCTTATTTTGAGTCCACAATCATCATTTGATCAAATCTTGATCATGATTCCACAAGCATGGCTCAAAAATCATCAAGGATGCAAAAGTTACTATTTTTGGACAGTAGAAAAGTCAACTGTATCTTGACCAGGGCATAACTTTTTCATGGTTCATCAGAAAAACCCCATCCAATGCTCATTTTGAAGGGGATGACATTTCCTACAACTCATCTTCACATTCCAAGTCCAATAAATGCTCTCACAAAAAGTTATCAATTTCTACATTATAGGTCAATTTCAAAAGTCAACAAAAATGCACTTTAAGTCAAAGACCATAACTTGAGATTGGTAAATCCAAATGACATGGGACCAAATTCATTGGTTAGAGGACTTCAAGACCTTTCCAAAATGTCCAAGAACATGTTCATATGATCAAAATTGAGCAAGATATGCATTGGAGAAGTTGGGAAATGTTTATGAATTTGCAAAAGTCAACTTTGCTCAAAACACCTTGTTTTTGCTAATGGGCCTCAATTTGCTTCTTGAAACTTTGTCCAAGGCTTATGCACGACCCATTGAGATTATTTGAATTTATTTTCTTATTTTTTATTAATTAATGATTTTAATTCATTTAATTAATTTAAAATGTAGGAAATTCAAAGATATGATTTTTCAATCTTTTGGTGAAGCAAAGATGACCAATATATGCTGGAGATCTCGTGTGTCGATCAAGGATGTCAAAAACTCCAAATTTAGCAACTTTCTTCAATCAAAAAGATTGAAAAATATTTGATTTTTAATCAAATATTGAAACATCAATTCCATGGATTTCTTGGCAAGATTGTAACCTAATTCCCTTCCATTATATATACAGAAGCCAACCCTAATGCAAAGGACGTGAGAATTGCTGTAGAAAGCCATAGCCAACATTGAAAAAATTCAAAGAAACTTGAAAACTGTTCTCCAAGTTCCAGGCCAATTCAAGGGCTTTTGTGGATTCAAATACATTGCTGGGAGTTTCCAGGACGATTTGCAATCAAAACCAAGCTTCATAGCTCAAGAAATCCTTGCGAACAGTTTCACGGTTTGAAGCATTTTTCCAAAATCGTATACTTTGATTCATGCATATTTAACATGCTATTGTGATTGTTTTGTGTTAATAGGACTCATACGAAGCTAATGGTGTGGTTTAATTGCATTGAAACGCCCTGAAACAGAAATTGCCATGAACGAATCTTAGGGTTTCCAAGCTTCCAAAATGGGGCTTTAGTATCCAGGCAAAATCAGAACCCCTAATGCATATGATTGAATTCAGGAGATTCAGACGAATCTAACAAGACCATCGCGCCATATTTATATAGCTTGTAGGGCTATTCGCTATTTTTCCTCATGCTATTTTGTAGGGGTTAAAAACCCCCGCTATCCACTTTGTTTTGTTGCAGGCATAAGGAAGAAGACAGTACGTGTACGCGTGTGGTTGGAGCATTCAAAGGGAACGCGCGCTTTTTCATAATTTCCAGCATATGTTGTTGTTTTATATAATATATTCATTGTCCATTATACTAACAAATGCAGGCGCATGGCTCAGTGGTTGGTGATGTGGCTGGTTATCATTGGGACCTGGGTTCGATTCCCAGGTCCCCCAAACGCTTGTTTCTATTTTTTCTAACGTGTTCACGTGCAGGCTTCCAGATGGTAAACACCATGCACCTCACATCCTAGCGCGCCAAGTGGCCATAACATTGAATCTGATGGCCATGAGATGAGTCTCACCATGCTCCCAGTCAAGGCACGCTCTGGACAATCAGAAAAAGTCAATGGACTGAATGGCTTAATGGGCCTGAAATCTGTAATTAACACCTCCTAATGGGCCCATCACCCCCCTGGTTTTTGTTTTCTTATTTTTTCTCTTTTATAATTACTATTTAATTGTTTTATTAATTATAATTATTATTATTATTTAATTCACAAATTATTTTCATAATAAATTCAGACAATTAAAAAAGGTAAATATTTTTTATTATTATTATTATTTATTAATTTCACCTTAGTTTATTATTTTGGTAAATAAATACTAATATAACTAATTTAGTTTAATTAGGTTTAAATTTTAACTTTTTTTACAATAAATAAAATTAGCCTAGAATTAGGGTTTTGATAATTTTAATTTCTTTTTATTTTATTTTCATTAAAACATAAAAAACACAAAAATACCCTTTTTTATTTTAATTAATTAATTAATTAGTTATTAGGTTTAATTTTAATTAATTGCAAAGGACCAAACTTCATTCTTTTCTCAAAAAGGGTCAAAACCCTAAGGACGTCCAATTCAATTTCTTTCCGCGCATATTTATTTTTGATTATATTTATGTATCTTCTCCGAGAATGTAATAGATAATTAGGACCTTTTATCGCTTTCTTTACTTTCCGCATTTACTTTCCAAGGGTTATGTTTTTGGCGATGTAAATACCCGACGCCTTGTAATAGCGTAGATTCACTTTCCGCAATTTATTTTCCGCAAATTATTAACTGTTAACGATGCATGACAAGACTTGTATGACAAATAAAATCAACCCGTAGCTCACAAATACATGTGCAAAGATAATATGAACTGAATTTGACACACATGCACATGCCACTCCTAGGGTACGCCTCACTTGGTTGCCTTGAGGTGGTCATTAAGTATAGGGTGTTTTAGAGGTCGCCCTCCTGTCTAAAGATCCAGTTGCCTCGAAACGGTTGCCTCGGATAAAAAAGGATCTAGGACATTAGGGTTACCGCTAAGGCGTCCTACTATTGCTTTAGTGACCACATGTCCCGATAATCGAATTGACCCGAAACTCCAACGACGGTGCTCCCTACTTCTCAATAGTGGGATAGTACTGTCTAAAGGACATTTACACAGCTTAATTTCTTTTGAGTAGGTAGAGGTTCTTAGATACTTGCTCTTTCAAAACAAAATAATTTTTTTCTCACTTACACTTTTGAACAAAGTTTTCAAACAAACACTTCATACACTCTTGAGGACAGATACAAGAGTTAAATCGAAGTTTTCAAACAAACTTTTTCAAAACCCACAAACATAAAGAAAAGAAAAAATATTTTGAAAACATAGTGAGCAAGTACCTAAGAGCCCGTGGATAACCACGGATAGAAAGGGTGCTAACACCTTCCCTTTCTATAATCTACCTCCCGAACCGAGAAACATCTCGAAAAGGAATTTTGCTGTGCTTTTGTCCTTTCCTTGTTGGAGAAAATAAAAGATGGTGGCGACTCTTGCTTACCGCGACATTTCGCAAACCAGCATTTCAAAACAGTCAGTTTTATTTCCACCGATCACAGAACTGGCGACTCTGTTGGGGATTCTTATAAGTGAGGTGTACCTTAGGATTAGATCACTTGTGTTTTCAATTGTATGCTCTGTATGCTTTAATTTTGTGGGCTTGTATCGGAGTTTTATAGATCCTAACCCGGATCTGGGGATACCCTTTAGAAGTAGCAACAAACTGTGAGGGAACTGTGTGGGGTATACCGACACGGTTGAAGCAGTTGCTACGTTGATGTGGCACTTTGGTGAGTACCGGTAACCCTTGAGTCAAGTCAAGGAGAGTACAGGGCCGCCGCGTGGTGTCGTGAAGCATCAACTGACCTTAGGAACCTTACTTGACCATCCTGGCCTCTTTAGGGGTAGTGAGATGACCGACTTTGGTGCAGTCCGAAGTTGGTAGATACTCGATACTACACTCATTTAGGGTTGCTTTCTTGGAATATTTTGATCTCCAGTTCAGTGGCTAAATCAAAACAATGAACATAGAAAACAACCCAATGATATTGAGCTCCTTAGAACCCGGTTACTTTTGATAGGACAGGTTTTGAGCCCACCAACTTCAAGAGGGTAGTACCTAAACTTCATGCCGGCCTGAAATCTAAGGGCTCTTTTTTGTGGCTTGTGTGCCTTCAAACTTGAACTACTTGCACATTCTTGTTATCTGACAACATGAGTTTCTTGCAGGTTTTGTTTACAGTCCTTAACCTGGACTTATTACAGGGCTTACTTACACCTCACACTTTTGCATCCACGTACATAACATCATACGCATCATAACATCATACCATAGCATTTCCTTAGCCATTTCAAGGATCTCAAGGGTTTGTGATGCAGGTCATGATGGACCAAATGTCTAGAAAGGGGCAAAGGGGATTTATTTTCCTCTAGCCAAGGTTGACAACTTGAGTCAGGGGCTATGACCCACTCGATATGGTGAGCTTTGACTCTTGAAGAAGGACTCTCAACAACATGAAGTTCCTTCAATCAAGCTACCAGATTCAGATTCTAACAATTCTCTTGTCTACCCCGCGAGATCCTTGAAAACATTGCATACATATATCATACATATCATTGCATAACAGGTCATCTGATACAGGTTTCTCATATTCTCGTTGTTTATTTCAGCAATGGCTTTCCAAGCAGACAACCAGGATCCTCATACTCAAGAGACTCAGTTCAGGGAAATCTTCCTAAGCCTATCCAAGGGGCAGGAAGAGTTGAGAACACTCCTCATGGGGAACTTGATCAAGAACAATCCAGAAGACAGTAAGGATGAACGGCTGAAACATCTGCAGGCTGAGGTAGATGCAATGAGGACTCAGATGCTGGTGCAGATGGCCCTTATCCAGGCTTAGCTCGGGAGCAAGAAGAGTTGAGAACTGTGATCAACCAGCTTCAGCAAGACAGTATGAAGCAAACGGTCAAGGCTGGAGATCAAACCAGTAATTAGCCTTCAAGAAGACAAGAGTTTGGTACGGTGAAGAATGGACCTCTCCAAGGTGCTACTACATCAAGGGTCCAACAACCACCTCACCAAGAACAACAGGTTGATCAGAGCAAGCCAAACAAGCCCAAGAGGCAATTCACTAAGCTCAACGTGTCGCCGTCTCAAGCTTTACAACGTCTGTTGAGACTGAATCTGGTAATGCTAAGGGACCCTCCTAAGAATCCCAACACTTCCTCTTCCAGGTATAACCCGAGTGTGAGATGTGCCTACCATTCTGACAGTCCTGGACATGACACCGACGACTGTTGGACTCTAAAGAACAAGATCCAGGACCTGATTGACGAAGGAACATTGGAATTCACCCAAGGTGGTCAGGCTAAGTTCTTCTACCATCCCTCCAAGGTTCACCATTTGAAGTGACAAGTCCTGAAACGAGAAGACTTTTCGTTCATTAGAATTTTCAATTTGTAATTTTTCTTTGCTTGTTCAAACATTTTGTCATGGCAAACTTGTTTATTTCATTAATGCATCGCATATGTCTATTTTGAATCAATCCATTCGTATACACTATATTCAAATTGCTTTCATTTTTGTGATGTTCAACTCTCGATTAAAAAGTTCTAAGCCTTTTGAGGGAGGATGATGAAAACGATACCACGATCTTTACAGTATGCTTTTGAACAGACCCCGCTGATGAGGCACGGGCATTGTTTCAAATCCTAAATAGTGGAGTCATAAGGAAGATAATCCCTCGTCAACCCCTTTGAGCCAAAGAAGTTGGAGTTTTTCTTTTCACAAATTAAAACCCTTAACCATGACCCGGGGCAGGGTAGTTTTCTCAGTTGATCCAAGTGCACAACGAATGGCACCAAAGAAGTCCTTACAAAACAAAAGACAGTGATGGTTCCGAATAATCATAAAGACAGGCAGTCATTATCTCTAGAAATAAACGCCCAATAAGTCAAAACCTATGAAGGAGACTTACAAAACTGGGGCATCCCGCTGACTGTAAATAAAAAAGAAACAGTTCAGGTAAAAGACAGGGATAATAAAATCAAAAAAAAAAGAAAGAGGTCCTACAAACCCTCCACAAAAAATGAATGACTGCCTATTCAAAATAAACTATCAGTATCCGAACCATCACCGGAATATCAAAGCAAGGACTCAAACAAAATCTAATGCACGATTAGCTGAGTTTAGGTTTGAAGAACATCACGAAGAGCGGGTGGGTACAAATAAAATTTGAGCATTTATCCTTTATTCTTAAACCGTGAACCAGGCCACGTTATAACCCTTAAAAGTCCTAGCTGAAGCATGGGTTAGTTCGAAAGCATACTGTTACAAAAGGTATCCTGACTCCTGTAGGGCTCGCTGTAAAATCCTGAGTTGACATCACATTTTACAAAAATCACTTGTTTTATTGAAAATGCATTTTCAAAAAACTTCAAGACAGACATAAGCTTTGCATTCTTAAAATAATATTGTTTGCATATGACTATTTGTTCAACAGCATAGAAATTCGCACGACGAATATCTAGTGAACAAAAATCTTCTCAAGGATCACCTCAAGTGGAAAAACACTTCCAACCAAGGGGCAGACATGATCATTGTCTATCATCTGGGGCAATCAAGTCAAGATTCAGAGAATCTCTCAAAGATGCCAAATAGCCAGGGGCAGATCTCCATCTGAATCAACTGGGGCATTGGGCATGAATTCCAGCGACAAATCTGGTACGATCAAAGATCTTTTGACAGTGACAACTCCCTACATTCTGAGAGCATGGACATAGTCGAAAAAATACTACGCATAATCAAAGACCCGCTAGGTCGACTGGCCTAGGCAAAAATAAGGGCCTCCCGGCGAACCAAAAGGGTTCGGGCAAAAATAAGGGATGAAAATGAAAAAATGTGTACACCCGGCAAGTCGAAAACCTGAAAAGGTGGCTTGGGCAAAAATGGGTATCCCGGTGGACTGAAAACCCGAAAGGGCGGTCCAGGAAAAAGTTAGGGATCACAGCATACGACTATGTCCCGGCATCTCGTCACTTGCCTACCAGAAGAAGATTTGTCAAATCGGCAGTTATCAAGACCTCCACAGGTACCTTCTCCCATAGAAGCTGGGGCAATAAGAATCGTCTGAACTGTACAAGCTGCTCTGTCCACCAGGTACCAAGGTATATATTCGGTTGAAGAACGTAACCAAGATACCTCCACTCCCCACAGAGTAAGACCAGATTCAGCAATACTCTCCCCGAGCAGAATGGGTCTACCATCAGCCCTGAAAAGGCACAGTCTTCCCCAGCAAGTCAGCGACACTCGCCCCAAGCAGAGTTAAGCTACTATCAGCCCTAAGGAAGTTGGGTATCCCCAGTAAATCTTATCATTCTCTAGCAGAGTATACAGATATTCCTTAGCAAGCATCCCCGGCAGTCTTAATATTCCTCGACAGAAATATAAGATTGTTCCTCGGCGGAATACCAGACACCCCAGTGGAGTCGTTCCCCAGTGCAGTCCAAAAGTTTCCCCAGGAGAGTTGAATCATCCTCCCCAGTAGATTCTGGAAGCTTATCCCCAGTAGATTCTGGAAGCTTATCCCCAGTAGATTCTAGAAGCTTATCCCCTGCAGAGTATAAACGTATCTCTCCCATCCATATTCAGAGGTTACCCCCACCAGAGCCTAAATGGGTTATCCTCAGCTAATTACAACGGAAAGATCGTCCTCAGCAAAGTTCTTCCTATCCCCAGCGGAGTTCATCAAATCCCTCAAAAAAACTTATCAACGGTATCCCCAGCGGAGTTATCATCCAAATCTCAGCGAAGTATCTCTTCCCACAGAATAATTCCCTGCAGAGTAATATCTTCACCAGGTTTATTCCCCAACGGAGTCATCTTCTCCTACCGGTTTATTCTTGCAACCATCATCCCCAGCGGAAACGAAGAACTCTACTCTTCAACATCAGCCCAGGATTTAACTTCCCGGCATTCGTCAAGGATTTATTTTCCTAGACGAAAATACATTTATAGACATTTCACATTTCCGACATCCTGCTTACATACATGATAAAGTGCATACGACACGATCTCATTTATTTTTGAGAACATCATGACATCATGCATTTCATACATCATGACATCGCATACAACTAATGTTTTGCCTTTTCAGGAAAAGGTTAATCAAAAGACGATTACCATCAACTTTCGCAGTTCTAGATTCGATACTTGTATCTAGCCAGGGCATATCTGTGAGCGATTGATTGTAGATTTGATACCTGTATCTAGACAGGGCATATCTGCATGAAGGGATTGAAGATCAACTCCTGTAACAGGCCAGGAAATTATCTTTCATTCTCAGGTCAGAGGTCTACACCTGTATCCAGCCAGGAAAGCTATCTCGACCAACCTTTTGAAGTTCCAGATTCAATACCTGTATCTAGCCAGGGCATATCTGTGAGTGATTGATTGTAGATTCGATACCTGTATCTAGCCAGGGCATATCTGCATGAAGAGTTTGAAGATTAACCCCTGTAATAGGCCAGGAAATTATCTTTCATTCTCAGGTTAGAGGTCTACGCCTGTATCCAGCCAGGAAAGCTATCTCGGTCAACCTTTTGAAATTCCAGATTCGATACCTGTATCCAGCCAGGGCATATCTGTGGATGACTAATTCCAGATTCGATACCTGTATCTAGCCAGGGCATATCTGTGGGCGACTAGTTCCAGATTCGATACCTGTATCTAGCCAGGGCATATCTGTGGGCGACTAGTTCCAGATTTGATACCTGTATCTAGCCAGGGCATATCTATGGGCGACTAATTCCAGATTCGATACCTGTATCTAGCCAGGGCATATCTGTGGACGACTAATTCTAGATTCGATACCTGTATCCAGCCAGGGCATATCTGTGGATGACTAATTTCATATTCGATACTTGTATCTAGCCAGGGCATATCTGTGAGCGACTGATTAGAGGTCTACGCCTGTATCCAGCCAGGAAAGCTATCTCGATCAACCTTTTGAAGTTCCAGATTCGATACCTGTATCTAGCCAGGGCATATCTGTGAGCGATTGATTGTAGATTCGATACCTGTATCTAGCCAGGGCATATCTGCATGAAGAGTTTGAAGATCAACCCCTGTAACAGGCCAGGAAATTATCTTTCATTCTCAGGTAAGAGGTCTACGCCTGTATCCAGCCAGGAAAGCTATCTCTACCAACCTTTTGAAGTTCCAGATTCGATACCTGTACCTAGCCAGGGCATATCTGTGGGCGACTAATTCCAGATTCGATACCTGTATCTAGCCAGGGCATATCTGTAGACGACCAGTTCCAGATTCGATACCTGTATCTAGCCAGCGCATATCTGTGGACGACTAATTCCAGATTCGATACCTGTATCCAGCCAGGGCATATCTGTGGATGACTAATTCCAGATTCGATACCTGTATCTAGCCAGGGCATATCTGTGAGCGATTGATTGTAGATTCGATACCTGTATCTAGCCAGGGCATGTCTGCACGAGGAGTTTGAAGATCAACACCTGTAACAGACCAGGAAATTATCTTTCATTCTCAAGTCAGAGGTCTACACCTGTATCCAGCCAGGAAAGCTATCTCGATCAACCTTTTGAAGTTCCGGATTCAATACCTGTATCTAGCCAGGGCATATCTATGAGCGACTGATTAGAGGTCTACGCCTGTATCCAGCCAGGAAAGCTATCTCGATCAACCTTTTGAAGTTCCAGATTCGATACCTGTATCTAGCCAGGGCATATCTGTGAGCGACGGATTAGAGGTCTATGCCTGTATCCAGCCAGGGAAGCTATCTCGATCAAATTTTGAAGTTCCAGATTCGATAACTGTATCTAGCCAGGGCATATCTGTGAGCGACTGATTAGAGGTCTACGCCTGTATCCAACCAGGAAAGCTATCTCGACCAACATTTTAAGTTCCAGATTCGATACTTGTATCTAGCCAGGGCATATCTGTGAGCGATTGATTGTAGATTCGATACCTGTAACTAGCCAGGAAAGTTATCTACATGAAGAGTTTGAAGATCAACACCTGTAGCAAGCCAGGAAACTATCTTTCTTTCTCAGGTACATAAATTCTCGCTAAGGAATCTCTTACGCGATCGACACCCCTAGATGGCATATTTAAGCCCATCTCCACAACTATCTATTACATCTCCAAATGGCATCCATAAGCCCATTCCCGACAAGGTTCTGTCACATCTCCTGATGGAATCTATAAGCCCATCCTCCTATCCATCATCTCTCTAAATGGCATCTGTAAGCCCATTCCCGCCATCACATTGCTGATACTCCACTATGCGAGTGCAAATTTCTGGGCACTCTAGTGTTCAATCATCTTCCACCTTCGGATCACGAAAGGCACGCAAGCCAATCTACACCCTCAGGTCTAAGAAGATTGAACAGGGGCAACTGTTGTACCCCAAAATTTGCCCTCCCATATTCTTCAAGGTTTATCAAGAATCATCTTCAAATGGTTCAAGACTACTCAAGGGTTGCACAGTCCAAATGCCTCCTAAGCCAGTCCAAATTAGGGTTTTGTTTCTTTCAAGGAATTTGAGGTTTTCAATGGCTCAATCAAGTCCCATAGACCTATGTACATTGCCAAGCATCTACATGTCAAGTTACAAGACTCACAGTGCCAAATTGCACAGTCAAAAGCCCTATTTGGTTCAGAATCAACTGTAGAGGCAAAATGGTCATTTTACAGTCAAAAGTCAAAAATTTTGGTCAACATCTTATTTTGAGTCCACAATCATCATTTGATCAAATCTTGATCATGATTCCACAAGCATGGCTCAAAAATCATCAAGGATGCAAAAGTTACTATTTTTGGACAGTAGAAAAGTCAAATGTATCTTTACCAGGGCATAACTTTTTCATGGTTCATCAGAAAAACCCCATCCAATGCTCATTTTGAAGGTGATAACATTTCCTACAATTCATCTTCACATTCCAAGTCCAAGAAATTCTCTCACAAAAAGTTATCAATTTCTACATTATAGGTCAATTTCAAAAGTCAACAAAAATGCACTTTAAGTCAAAGACCATAACTTGAGATTGGTAAATCCAAATGACATGGGACCAAAGGCATTGGTTAGAGGACTTCAAGACCTTTCCAAAATGTCCAAGAACATGTTCATATGATCAAAATTGAGCAAGATATGCATTAGAGAAGTTGGGAAATTTTTATGAATTTGCAAAAGTCAACTTTGCTCAAAACACCTTGTTTTTGCTAATGGGCCTCAATTTGCTTCTTGAAACTTTGTCCAAGGCTTATGCACGACCCATTGAGATTATTTGAATTTATTTTCTTATTTTTTATTAATTAATTGGATTTTTAATTGATTTTAATTCATTTAATTAATTTAAAATGTAGGAAATTCAAAGATATGATTTTTCAATCTTTTGGTGAAGCAAAGATGACCAAAATATGCTGGAGATCTCGTGTGCCAATCAAGGATGTCAAAAACTCCAAATTTAGCAACTTTCTTCAATCAAAAAGATTGAAAAATATTTGATTTTCAATCAAATATTAAAACATCAATTCCATGGATTTCTTGGCAAGATTGTAACCTAATTCCCTTCCATTATATATACAGAAGCCAACCCTAATGCAAAGGACGTGAGAATTGCTGCAGAAAGCCAAATCCAACATTGAAAAAATTCAAAGAAACTTGAAAACTGTTCTCCAAGTTCTAGGCCAAATCAAGGGCTTTTGTGGATTCAAATACATTGCTGGGAGTTTCCAGGACAATTTGCAATCAAAACCAAGCTTCATAGCTCAAGAAATCGTTGTGAACAGTTTCACGGTTTGAAGCATTTTTCCAAAATCGTATACTTTGATTCATGCATATTTAACATGCTATTGTGATTGTTTGGTGTTAATAGGACTCATACGAAGCTAATGGTGTGGTTTAATTGCATTGAAACGCCCTGAAACAGAAATTGCCATGAACGAATCTTAGGGTTTCCAAGCTTCCAAATTGGGGCTTTAGTATCCAGGCAAAGTCAGAACCCCTAATGCATATGATTGAATTCAGGAGATTCAGACGAATCTAACAAGACCATCGCGCCATATTTATATAGCCTGTAGGGCTATTCGCTATTTTTCCTCATGCTATTTTGTGGGGGTTAAAAACCCGCGTTATCCACTTTGTTTTGTTGCAGGCATAAGGAAGAAGACAGTACGTGTACGCGTGTGGTTGGAGCATTCAAAGGGAACGCACGCTTTTTCATAATTTCCAGCATATGTTGTTGTTTTATATAATATATTCATTGTCCATTATACTAACAAATGCAGGCGCATGGCTCAGTGGTTGGTGATCTGGCTGGTTATCATTGGGACCTGGGTTCGATTCCCAGGTCCCCCAAACGCTTGTTTCTATTTTTTCTAACGTGTTCACGTGCAGGCTTCTAGATGGTAAACACCATGCACCTCACATCCTAGCGCGCCAAGTGGCCATAACATTGAATCTGATGGCCATGAGATGAGTCTCACCATGCTCCCAGTCAAGGCACGCTCTGGACAATCAGAAAAAGTCAATGGACTGAATGGCTTAATGGGCCTGAAATCTGCAATCAACACCTTCTAATGGGCCCATCACCCCCTGTTGGCTGAAGATTTTGATAATGTTATTTAGAATTCGAAAGAGTTAAAAGTTCTGATCGAAATGGAATTAAACGCCATATTTCGAAGTTGCAGAAGCAGTGTTTCGAATAAGTGTGTCAAAGCTTGAAGCTTCGAACGGTGATTATGGGAACATATCCAAAGGGGTCTCGAAACAACAGCGAGGCTAGGTTTGGGAAGAGCGTTCGAAACGGAGAAACACCAAAGCATTTAAAATTCAAATGGAAGCGGGACTTTCAAAGTTTGAAAGTTATGTGTTGGAGCATTTGGGGACACGTGGAAAGATGAAAAGAGCATTGTCTTGCATGTTCGAAACGTGGCATGATCCTATAGCGAGACCGTTAGGGTCGAATTAGTATAAATAGAAGTCTTAGTATTAGGATTTCAGTGTGTCATATCTGTTATACAAAATACTCAATAACATTCAAACTACCACATGGCAAGGGAAACGAATGCAAGAGAAATGTATGTATGATAGCACCATGTATTTCTAACTTAATGAAAGCCTTTTTACCATTTCCAGTACTTTCTTCTCTTCTTTTTTTCGAATAACATTTGCAAGTTTCTTTATTTACTGTCTTTTCATTTCAAAGTCTTTTCCTCAAAGTTTTACGTTTTACTACTTTCTTTATATTTCGAGCACTTTATATTTCAGAGAACTGTTACACTTTCAATACCTTTACTTTCAAGTATTGTTTTTCAAGCGCATACTTTCACTTAAAATCATTTATAGATTTCTTGCATTAGACGCTTTCTTCACATTTTAAACTTCTACATTCCAGAAACCTTTTATGTTAAATGTTTTGCAAATCGAAACCATTTACTTCACTTTTCATACAGTTTTATATGTCTCTTCAATCAGCATTACAATTAGCATTTATTCGTATAACTTAGTTTTCATATACATTTTGATCACATTTTCAAACTCTTAGAGAGAAGGATCGAAATAAACCAAATACTTGTACAATAGCAACCATGAATAATTGTTTGATTGTGAGAGTAACCTTAATATCCAAGGAGTCCTAGGATCAATCTAGTCGATCCTGTGAGTTACCAGAGAGATTGAATAGCGTTAACAAAGATTATTCGATAGTTTGGAAGACTAGCGGTTGTTTACCAGAAATCACTG
Organism: Vicia faba; assembly: GCA_948472305.1. Taxonomy (NCBI): domain Eukaryota; kingdom Viridiplantae; phylum Streptophyta; class Magnoliopsida; order Fabales; family Fabaceae; genus Vicia; species Vicia faba. The sequence goes on from OX451741.1 coordinate 501,475,578, forward strand.
GAAACAAATTGGCACACCCGGTGGGACCAAAAGTTGGATATCAGAATTAAGGATTGTCGAGACGTAGCCATCCCAAAAAACGTAGGAACCTAAGAAGTTTGCTGTTTTATGAACCTGAGAAGTGGTAAGATAACCAACAGCAACCAACCTTTATCCAGAAGAAAACGTTTGGACAAAATGTCTAATTCAGACAATCAACAAGGAGACCAAGGTGGCCCACACGCAACAGGCACTAACGCGTCCATTTCGAGCGGAACATCTAATGTAATCCCTTCGAATGCACAGTCTGTTGCATCTTCAACCAGTAACACAGCCACCAATGGAGTAAGTGGCATATCAACTAACAGTTCGATCTTAGGAAATACTGGAACTATGGGTTACCCTGGGGGATTCGTTCCACCACCAGGGACGCAATCCCATTTCGCCACACCATTAACTAGACCACCCGGCTTCGATGGGAATAGAATTAGAAGTTCTTCTTACGGAATGCCAACATCTTTTATGGCAGGTTTACACAATTCCACATCGAATTCATCCCCACAACTAGGATCTGGGTCTGGGGCGAACCAATTTATGACAAATAACCAAGGGTCAGTGGGTTATAGCACGTTGCCTATCCTAACCACAGATAACCAGTTGGCTTTTAGGCAATTGATGGATGACAGCAACCACAATATGATAGGGGTGTTAGCGCAAACCATGCAAGAAATATTTGCCCCAATAGTTCAAAATGTGACTGTGACGAACAGGGAAAACGCCGACAATATGAGTCGAATAGCAGACTTCTTTGCTCCCACAGAAAGGCGTAGGCAGAACCAGGCGGGATTTCGAACAAACATGCCTGTTATAGAATAAATCGCTAACGACCCAATTCATAGACTACCCAGAGAAGAATCTAACCTAGGGGCCAGAGCACCAAGGTTAGAAGCCCCAGTAATTCCGGGCCCACAAAGGGAAGTTATGGAACCAGGGGCAAGGATCGAAAGGCCAGAAGCCCCAGAATTTCGAGAAGAACAACCTAGGGGAGTTGTTTTGGTTGGTCGAAATCAAGATGCCGATGCCGTTGTTCATAGGATTCGAAACGATAACATCTTGGCAGAAAATAACCTAACCATCATGATAGAGAGGATCATGGCCCATAATGGCCTCAATACGGGAATGAGGAGGCCAAACTATGCTTCTCCTATATTGGATTGTATAATGCATACTGATTTACCAAGGGGATACAAAGTCCCTAAATTTACAAAGTTCGCTGGGGATACCAACGAGTCAACAGTCGAACACATAGCGAGATATCTAACCGAAGCGGGAGATATAGCCAATAATGAAGATCTCAGGATCAAATACTTCCCAAGTTCCTTGACAAAAAACGCCTTCACTTGGTTTACCACGTTGCCTCCTGGGTCTATTGACACTTGGACCCTTTTAGAGAGATTATTCCATGAACAATTTTACATGGGACAATCGAAAATAAGTTTGAAGGAATTGGCCAGTGTTAAGAGAAAGTTCACTGAACCCATAGATGATTATTTGAATAGATTTAGGCTGTTAAAATCCAGATGTTACACAGTAGTGCCTGAACACGAGTTAGTCGAAATGGCCGCTGGGGGTTTGGATTATTCTATTCGAAAGAAATTAGATACTCAGTATTTGAGGGATATGGCTCAATTAGCCGATAGGGTTCGACAGGTCGAAAGACTAAAAGCTGAAAAAGCCAGAGTCTTTAAGAATAGTAAGAAAGAAAGGATTTCCTATGTTGGGACTGAGGAAGTAGAAGAATATCCTGAATTCGAATTCGAAGAGGTCGAAATCGACCTCGCTGAATTAAAACAGGCCCCGCCTTACTCCTGCAAAATGTTAGTTCCCACGAAAGGGAAAGATATTGTTGAAAATGAGAAAAGTGACAAGTTTCCAAAGAAGGTTTATACCTTCGACGTCACTAAGTGTGACGAAATTTTTGACTTGCTTGTCAAGGATGGCCAACTAATTGTGCCATCAAATGTCAAAATACCTCCCTTGGATCAGAGGAAGAAAAGGGGATTTTTCAAATATCATAGTTTCCTAGGCCACAAGACCTCACAATGTTTTCTTTTCAGGGACTTGATTCAAAACGCGATCAAAGATGGCAGACTAAAGTTTGCTGACAAGGTGAAGATGAAAGTGGACGAAGATCCTTTGGATGTCGCAGACACCAACTACTCCGAGCCTGCATGCATTGGAGAGGTCAACATGGTGGAAACTGATCGAAGCGACGCCCTAACAGGAGAGAAGGACACTGGAGTCAAAAACTGGGTGATGGTCGAAGTCAACGAGGAAGTCACTGAAGACATCCAGAATACGCCAGACACTTCGATTGCTGCACCTGTGGCTGTTGCAGGAGAAACCCAGGCTACTGAAGGCCAAGGGAATCAAAACGAAGGATTGACACAAGTCACTGAGGGCTTGAGGCTGGAATTGGAGAAAGTCCAAATTACGCAGCCAGTCCCCCTTCAAAAGGAAATATGGGACACTCTGGGGGAACCTAGTGGAAAATTTGACTATCTGGTCAAATATTCTGCCCCAGAAAGTTCGAAGGTCCAGATCGAAGATATAAAGCCCACAGGATGGGGCGATGACGAAACTAAAGAGGGGGATGTGGAAATAAATATGGTGGATATGGAAAGACCCCGTTCTAAGATGGAGGAAGTGGAAAAATACTTAGAAAAAGAAAAGCACAGAATGGGGGATAATCACACTGGAGATGCTACTCTCAAAGACTATCTCATGACATGCCACAAAGGAGATCCAGGCATGATATTGTGCCCTAGGTGCAGCATCCTCTGCAACCAAAGAATTGCTGCAAATTTCGAAAGGGTACAGCGGACTCGAACTGGCAACGATTGGCGCCAGGATAACCAACTTTTTAGGTGTTATCCCAAGGCTGGAGAGAGTTTGTTGGAGTTTGTTTTTCGCTGCTACAAAGGGGCAACTAAGTGCTTGGTTTGCCCAAGGTGTTCTGCTGTGTATGACCAAAGCATGGCCAGGGCCTTCGAAACGATCCCCTTCGCCCCTTGCTGGAACCATCAAGAAACTGCCCAGATGGGCCCGCGTTCCGACAGCAGATACAAACAGCGAAGACCTGATAGCCCTCACCCCAAAGTTGCTCGAAGAGTGACTTTCAAACTCCCTGCTGAAGTACCAACCGATAGATAGCTACAAGTCAGAAATGACAAAGGCAAAGACAAATGGAGAAGTGCTGAACGAAATGCACGCCATGCTGTGACATACAGGAGGAAATTCAACACACAAAAAAGGGAGGAAGTGAGATTAGAAAATTATAAAGGAAGGAACCCCATGTCAAGATCCTAGTGGCGCAGACAGCAAAGGATTCGAAAGGCTGAGAGAGAAGCTGTGGCAAACAAAGGGGATACTTCAACGAATATACAAGGTGAATCGAGCACCAACAAACCAAAAAATCAGACTGAAGAGAAACCTCCAGTCAATAGGAGGCTTTTTTCTGAAGACCAACGAGACGAACCAAAGGAATACTCTCCAGGCCCGGAAGAGGACAAAGATATGATAACAGATAACTTCGAATCGGAGGGGGAATCTTCATTCAACCTGAACTGTAACGTGGTGTCTGTGCTTCCCTACGAATTTGGGCAGGAAACCGAAATCAATGAATATGAGGAGGAAGACACCATAGACTTAATGAAACATAGGACCGTGTGCTACTACGTGATGGACAATGGGGCTGTTGAGGAACAAAATGCGTTCTTCGAACGTCCAGAGCCTGCAATGAAGAATCATCTCAAGCCACTTTTCATTCGGGCGAAAGTAGGTGTCCATGGTGTGAACAAAGTTCTAGTGGATGGGGGGGCGGCAATCAACCTGATTCCCCATTTCATGCTAAAAAGGTTAGAGATCCGCGAAGGAGATATCAAGCCCCATAATATGGTTCTATCCAATTATGAGGGAAAAGTGGGCAAAACACTGGGGGTGGTCCAGTTGGAATTGACAATAGGCTCAAGTTGCAGGCCCACCATGTTTATGGTTATCGAAGCCAAGGCCAACTATAACCTACTGCTAGGAAGAGAGTGGATCCATGGCGTGGGGGCAGTTCCTTCGTCAATGCATCAACGACTAGTTCTGTGGAGAGATGACGGAATCGTGGAAAACATCGAAGCAGACCAGAGTTACTTTATGTCAACTGTCAATTTAGTTGACAAAAGGGATTATGATAAAAATCTGGCAAAGATTGCTCCATGTGTTCCAAACGATGAGATGAATGAAACTAGAAACGCCCACTACTACATGACACTTCGTCATGATGGTCTTTACTGGGATAGAACAATAATCAGTGAAGAAGAGGAAGTTGAAGGTGCTATACAAAAACGGCCAGCAGGCTGGGACTTCGACAACCTTAACCATGACTGAGTCTACCTACTTCGAAAGGATTTCGGCCTATATGGCTGAGAATGAATCGAAAGCGGCCTTAGAGGCTGAAATAAATGAATCAACTGTAAAGACGAATGAAGTTAGTGGGGGGGGTTCGAAAAGCTCACCCATCAAAGAGTTGGAGATGGATCAAAGGTTGGATGCCATCTATGACAAAGAACCCTTAGGCTTCGAAAGGGACCCCATAAACTCAGGTGTCAAAATGTTGGCACAGGACCCGCTCGAAGAAGTCAACTTAGGGGATGAAAAAACGAAAAGAGTAACTTACGTAAGTGCTAAACTTAGCCCAGGCCTCAAGGAAAAAGTGATCGAAGTCCTTAAGGAAAACAAGGATTGTTTCGCATGGGATTATGATGAGATGCCTGGTTTAAAGAGGGAGTTGGTCGAACATAGACTGCCAATCAAAGATGGCAAGAAGCCCATCAAACAAACTCCCAGAAGATTCGCACCAGCGGTTCTCACAAAAATTAAAGCTGAGATCGAAAGGTTGCTTCGCTGCAAATTCATCAGAACAACAAGGTACGTTGAATGGTTAGCAAACATAGTACCTGTTATTAAGAAAAATGGTTCTTTAAGAATTTGCATAGATTTTAGGGATTTAAATACTGCAACCCCTAAGGATGAATATTCCATGCCCGTGGCAGAAATGCTAGTAGATTCTGCTGCAGGATTCGAATACTTGAGCATGTTAGATGGATACTCTGGATATAACCAGATTTTCATTTCTGAAGAAGATGTTGCAAAAACAGCATTTCGTTGCCCAGGAGCCTTAGGCACCTACGAATGGGTGGTGATGCCTTTTGGTTTAAAAAATGCTGGGGCAACTTATCAAAGGGCGATGAATTCAATCTTTCATGACTTCATCGAAACCTTCATGCAGGTGTATATTGATGATATAGTCATCAAATCTATATCTGCAGAAGCACATTTGCATCATTTAAGCCAATCATTCGAACGAATGAGAAAACATGGCTTAAAAATGAATCCCCTTAAATGTGCATTTTTTGTGCAGGCCGGAGATTTTCTTGGTTTTGTGGTCCACAAGAAAGGAATTGAAATCAACCAGAACAAAACCAAAGCCATAATGGAGACGAAAGCACCTGCGTCAAAAAGGGAGTTGCAATCTCTACTAGGGAAAGTTAACTTCCTCGGAAGATTCATTTCGAACCTGAGTGGAAGGACCCAAGCTTTCTCTCCGTTACTTCGTCTGAAGCAAGGTCAGGCCTTCGAATGGAACGAAGCTCACCAGGAGGCGTTTGACAAAATAAAAGAATATCTTTCCCAGCCTCCTATTTTGTCTCCACCATCATGGGGGAAGCCCATGAGATTGTACATATCTGCCTCTGAAGTTAGCATAGGTAGTATGTTAGCACAAGAGGATAACAATGGCGTCGAAAGAGCCATATACTATTTAAGTAGAGTGCTAAATGATGCAGAGACCAGATATAGCAATTTAGAAAAGCTATGTCTCTGTTTATATTTCTCTTGTATGAAACTCAAGTATTATATAAAACCTGTTGATGTTTATGTTTCGTCTCACTTCGATGTCATTAAACATATGCTTTCAAAGCCAATAATGCATAGTAGAGTTGGAAAGTGGGCTCTGGCCTTAACAGAATATTCATTGACGTTCATGCCCTTAAAAGCTATGAAAGGTCAAGTGATTTCTGATTTCATTGTGGATCATTCGTTGGTTGAGCAGACAAGCATGAGTTACGTCGAAATGCAACCATGGAAATTGTACTTTGATGGTTCAACCCACAGAAATGGAAGTGGTGTTGGAGTCCTTCTAATTTCTCCTGAAGGAATTCCAACAAAATTCAAGTATAAATTGGATAGTCCTCGTTGTTCGAACAACGAAGCTGAGTATGAAGCGCTCATTGTTGGACTTGAAGCTTTGTTGGAATTGGGGGCAACCAGAGTCGAAATTAAAGGAGACTCTGAATTGGTGGTCAAACAAATCACAAAAGAATACAAGTGCATAAAGGAAAATTTAATGGTATACTTCGTCATAGTCAATAGGCTATTAAGAAAGTTTGAATACATGGATATTCAACACATACCAAGATTAGAAAACCAAGAAGCAAATGATTTAGCGCAGTTGGCTTCAGGTTATAGAGTATCTACCAAGAATCTTAAGGATTTGGTCGAAATAAGGGGAAGAGTTATGGCTACTAGATTCACACCATCGGATCTGGAAAGTATGAGATTGGGATATGCTGAGAAACAGGGATTCGAAATTCTAGCCATAAATACTTTGTCAGATACAGATTGGCGAAGTCCATTAAAGAGTTATTTAGCAGACCCAACTCTAAAGGTGGATAGAAAAACAAAATATAGAGCATTGTCATACCTCCTCATGGGGAACGAATTGTTCAAAAAGACCCAAGAGGGTGTATTATTGAAATGCCTAGGAGAAAGTGAGGCATATTTAGCATTGTCTGAAATCCATAATGGGGCATGTGGGGCACACCAAGCAGGCCATAAAATGAAATGGCTGCTATTTCGATATGGTTTGTATTGGCCTAGCATGCTCAAAGATTGCATAGACTTTGCTAAAGGATGTGAGGAATGTCAGAAACATGCAGGAATTCAGCACGCCCCTGCAAGTGAGTTGCATTCGATCATCAAACCATGGCCATTCAGAGGATGGGCATTGGATCTGATAGGGGAGATAAATCCTGCTTCGTCCAAAGGTCAGAAATATATCCTGGTAGGAGTAGATTATTTTACCAAATGGATCGAAGCTATACCTTTGGTAGTTGCTGATCAAGAGGCAATTATCGAATTTATACAAAAGCACATTATCTATAGGTTTGGATTGCCAGAAAGTATAACTACAGAACAAGGCTCTGTATTTACTGGTAGAAAGATGCAAGGTTTTGCCCAAGAAATGGGGTTTAGATTGCTAACATCAACACCATATTATGCTCAAGCAAACGGACAAGTCGAAGCAGCAAATAAAGTAATAATAGGATTAATCAAGAAGCATATTGGCAAGAAGCCAAGAAATTGGCACAAAACTCTGGACCAAGTGTTATGGGCTTGTAGAACATCTCCTAAGGAAGCCACTAACACTACGCCTTTCCAACTTACATTCGGCCATGATGCAGTGTTACCAGTAGAAATTCATCTGCAATCAGTTCGAATCCAGAAACAAAACGAAATTCCAGCTGCATTATATTGGGAAATGATGATGAATGAATTAGTTGAGTTGGACGAAACTAGATTACATGCGTTGGAAATTTTGATGAGGCAAAAAGAAAGAGTGGCCAGAACATACAATAAAAGGGTGAAGAAAAAAGTATTCGTTATTAATGACTTGGTTTGGAGAGTCATATTGCCTATGGATAAGAAGAACAAAGCATTAGGTAAATGGTCACCTCATTGGGAAGGACCTTTTCGAATATTAAAAGTATTCTCAAATAATGCATACGAAGTCGAAGAACTCTTGGATGATAAACGTGTCCTAAAGGTTAATGGGAAATATTTAAAGAAATATAAGCCAAGCCTGCGGGAGATTCGAATAATAACAACGTAAACAAAATATTATAAAAAGCCAAGATGGCAAGATAGAATGCCAAAATGGCGTTGTTCGAGTATTACATGTAAAAAACCAAAGTTATGGTCAGATAGAAATAAAAATCTAGAAATAAACATTATTTTTCAGTCGATTAAAGGTGCTTCGAAATGTTTCAAGTTTCTGCTGAGCAAACCGCCTGGCACCTTCCAAGGTTGCCACTTCTCCTTTAAGTTGTTCTGCAGTCTCCATTTCTGCAAGCCCCTGGTTGAGAAGCTCTTCGAATTGGTTACCTGCAGGATTAGTTTCGAAGGCTAGTTGTTGTTCCTTAGCCTCCTTAACTTTCTGCTGAAGTTCCAGAATCTGCCTTTCCCAAATAAGAATGGACTCAGCTCGAGCCTCATATTCAGTTTTCGCCTGCTTCAGATGCATAGCCTGATCCTCAGCTTCTTGAGAAAGCTTCGAAGCTTGTTCATAAGCGGCATCCATAGCAATGTGTTTCTCGTAAACCTTCTTGGCAGCAGATTTGTCTTGGAGAAGGTAGCCAGTTACGTTGTCCAGCAAATTCTGAAGATCAAACAAAAGAGTACTAACTGGCAAAGAGCAGTTGGAAAGATTAACCTTTGTGAGCAGCTCCTTCATAGTATAGCAAGCAGTACTATCTTGCTTAAGCACTTCGAATATATCCACATTGAGAATAGTTCTCCTAATTTTGTTGAGAAGAACAACTCTTTCATCTGTGGGAAGAGGATAGCTGGTTGAACTTGTGCCAGCCCTAGCGAGTGGAACGTCCCTCTGAGCCAACTTTGCCTTCATATACCCAATGGGGTCATTTCGCCTCAGAAGTGCCAGTTCCTCGTCAGTCATTCGAGACGGAGAGGATTGGGGGAATTCCACGCGTAGGGGAACCACGTTTGTTTCAACCTCTAGGGTTTCGTTGATTGCATCACCATCCCCTTCATTTGCTTCGTGCTCTTGCACTTCTTCATCTTCGTCCAAATCTACCACTTCGATACCATCTTTTTCGCCGCTATGTGCGTTAGACTCCGTCCCGGCGGTCGAACCATCATTGGCGTTTTCCTCGTCATTGACGTTCTCCTCGTCATTGGCGTTCTCCTCCTCAGATTCTTCGTCTGCAGATTCTTCGAATCCTCGCCCAGAATCAGCTTTTTCTTCTTCAGTCTGAGTATCCTTTGGGTCCTCTTGAAGAGTTTCAAGAGGGGACTTTTGAAGAACCCTTTGTGAATCCTCTGCAGACGTTTGAAGTATCGTTTCGTTCACCTCTTTCAGAGGAATAGAGGTACCTTGGTCATCTGGCTGTTCAGAAGTTCCAGCCAAAACCGCCACATTGGAAGAACCTTTGTTTTGGACCAAATTGCTGGAATATCCTTGAGGAGAGGAGTTAAGCGGAGCAGCAGCTCTGGACGGTGAGGTCGAAATGGTAGAAGTGAGATTCAAGATATTCTGCAAGGAGCAGCAGAATGTTAAAGAAAAACATTCACCAAGGTAATAAGAAGTTAAACATTTTTAAAAGAAATTCGATTTACCTGTGGACCCTCAGAGGAGAGGTTACTAGCTATGCGTTCCAACGGTGGGTTGGAGGTCGAAGGTGGATTTTCGGATTTAGGTAAGGGAGCGGCATCCCTGGAGTCGAGTCCAGAGACACTAGTCGGAACAGTGCTTTTGGGTGTAGCTTTCTTTACCTTCTTCTTCGAAGCAGTATTTGAGTTTCCTCCAGCAGTGGGATCTTCCCCAGTAGTGCTTGGTTTCCGCTTTTCGGGAGTAGTGGGAGGAAGCTTGTTGGTCTGAACGAATTTTAACGAAGTTAGATATAAAAAGCTTGAGTGAATTCGAAGCATCAAAAACTAAGTGATTACCGTTGGAATTATGGCACTTGTTGTTGTTGGCGTTATTGTTGTTGTTGTAGTTGCAGCAGTAGTAGTTGTTTCGGGTGGATTAGCTTTTTCGGTAGTTTCAATGGAGGCTTGAGAGGCACTCCCTTCCTTCGATTTCGAGGCAGCGGTCTTTATCCTGATAGCTGAAAATCAAAACAATTAAAGCAAAGGTTAAAGATATGGAAAATAAAAGACATTTGGGATTTTTCCCAAGCATTCGCACCTGTGCCTTGATCAGATTTAATTGACATGGCAGAAAGGTCGTATCGAAGGTGTCCTGGGAAATCATGAAGCCAGTATCGAGCCCATGTCAAGGTCTCAGATGGCTTTGGTTTCCTTTGAAGATATTTGAACATCTCTTTGCAAGTAAACCACCATGGATATGGGGGAAACCAAGCCAGAGCCAGTTCTGAGGTAGGTAATCTGGGAAATTTAGGTGGATGCATTTCGAATGCCAACCTATACCTATCCTCAGGTGACAGCCCTGAAGGAAGTTTTAGCTTAGAAACTTTTTGTTTAAATTTTTCCTTCAAGGTCTCAGCTGTTTGATGCACAGTGGAGTCCAAGCGCGTGGGGTCGTAAGTAGTTTCAAAATAATTTTGAAAAGCTTTTATCTCTTTGGCATGAGTAAACATACCTTTCTTGGCTGGTACCTGCACATCGAAGGCATCAATTAGTTTCTGTCGAATTGTAAGTGTATCGAACATACAAGTTTGATAAAACTTAATCCACCACTCCAGGAATCCTTTAGCCGCGAGATGGGTAGGTTCGAAGGCTATCAGCTCAAATTGGGCAAAGCCTTGATATTGTTCTTGCTGGATCTTGGCTTCCCTTGCTTTGAAAGTTCGACCAGATGTGATGGCGCTCTCAGTTTGGAACAAAGGTTCAGGAATCAGTTGGCATAAGCCAAACTGCCTCGAAACGAAGTTTGGTTGGTAGGCAAAGAGAAGAATTTGGTTCTTAGCTGGGGTTATCCTTGAAGAGATGAGTCTAGGAAGCAAGAAAGCTCTCCATACATCTTGGATCTCCTTGCTCTTGATGGCTTCTGAGAGAGCCATGGTGAACCAAGAAGGTCCATGAGCCCTCGAAGCAAAAGGCGCCATGCTCTCTTCGAACTTGTGCCTTTTTGAGAGTATCATGATGTACTTCGAGAATTGAACCTTGAAGTCATCCTTGTCATCATTAGGAGTTAGTCTTCGAAGCCTAGTGCCTTCGACTATCCTATCACTTATTTCCGAATCTTGCTCATCTATGGTGTTGGCGGTTGATAAAGAAGGTTCGAACATGGCATTTAGCCATAGTTGAAGTAACCAAAATGGGCCAGCTAATAGAATGTTTTTGGAGGTGTGGGATTTGAGGCTCGAAACAGCTGACCTCAGGCTCTCATAGAGGTCAACTAAGAGTAATTCACTTAGGCACACTTTGCGATTTTCGTGTAAATCCCTAGCTAGAGGAATGAACCTACTAGCTACCTGCAGGGATCTACTGCAGAAAACGTACCTAGACAGCCACATGGTCAAGAAAGCAATGTGCTCTATGTCAGACACATTGTCCCCTTCAACATGATAATGGCTGATAAATTTGGAAAAGCTGGCTAACTTGACTTCGAAGTCAATTATGCTTGAGTGCTCTTCATTGTCAGGAACATAAGTTTCTCCCACTGGCGACAGCCCAGTAATGGTCGTTATATCGAAGAAGGTTGGGGTAATCATTCCACCTGGGAGATGGAAAGTGTTGTAGGTACTATCCCAGAAATAAAGGGACGCAAACAGCAGAGGATGGCTATAGGTGAATCCAGGTTTCGATAGCTTAATGAGGTTATAAATGCCTAATTCTTCCCATTGCTGGGATTTTTTGGCTTCTACTTTCGTGAACCAGTTTTGATAAGCAATATCAGAAGTAGGGCAAGATCTAAATGGCTTAAAATTGCTTTTTACATAGTCCAAAACAAATGGGTCCTTGGGAGGAACAGTTGGGGTTTCTACGGTATTCGAACTAAGAGATTCTACTGCCCTAGGGGCATCCATTTTGTTGAATAAGGGTTTGAAGCTATAACATACGGGAAAAATTGTCCTGGTGTCCTTTAGTATTTCAAAAACTATAAGAGGGCCATTTAAGGCTAACCTCTTACCGGCAACATGGGTAGGGATGAGTACCTGTGATGCGTACAGCATTTCTTTTTCTTTGGAAATCATTTGAGGAGCAAGAGCAGATTGGCCTTGAATGGTGACGATTTTACTCTCCATGGTTGCTCCTGTAGTCTTTCCTTTCTTCTTGGAGACTTTCTTGAGTTGGGATGAGGTGGAAGAAGACATTTTTGTTTTTGAAAGCTTAGATTGTTTTATGAGAGAAGAAGAGTGAAAATCCAGAGTATGAAAGATTTAGAGTGTAAAAAAGAAAAAGGAAGATTAAATTGATGTTTTATAATGAGAAGATTAAGCATCCACCGAGTAAAAGTGTGATACGTGGAGATCATGGGTTGGTGTGATGAAGAGGTGGCGAGAAGTTGATATAGGTAATAGGCGTGATTTAAAAATAATCATTACTCATAACTGCACCACGCTGTGAAGTGACTCTGGGCGGTTAAGGAACCCAAAAGGTGCTATGATTGATGTGACTGGAGTCAAATGCATTAAATGTTATGATGATTCGAAAATCCTATCAAAATCTTGTATAAATGTTTAAAATAGGTATTTCTCAAAGAGATCGAAATACATATTTTAAAGGGGCAATTTGTTGGCTGAAGATTTTGATAATGTTATTTAGAATTCGAAAGAGTTAAAAGTTCTGATCGAAATGGAATTAAACGCCATATTTCGAAGTTGCAGAAGCAGTGTTTCGAATAAGTGTGTCAAAGCTTGAAGCTTCGAACGGTGATTATGGGAACATATCCAAAGGGGTCTCGAAACAACAGCGAGGCTAGGTTTGGGAAGAGCGTTCGAAACGGAGAAACACCAAAGCATTTAAAATTCAAATGGAAGCGGGACTTTCAAAGTTTGAAAGTTATGTGTTGGAGCATTTGGGGACACGTGGAAAGATGAAAAGAGCATTGTCTTGCATGTTCGAAACGTGGCATGATCCTATAGCGAGACCGTTAGGGTCGAATTAGTATAAATAGAAGTCTTAGTATTAGGATTTCAGTGTGTCATATCTGTTATACAAAATACTCAATAACATTCAAACTACCACATGGCAAGGGAAACGAATGCAAGAGAAATGTATGTATGATAGCACCATGTATTTCTAACTTAATGAAAGCCTTTTTACCATTTCCAGTACTTTCTTCTCTTCTTTTTGTCGAATAACATTTGCAAGTTTCTTTATTTACTGTCTTTTCATTTCAAAGTCTTTTCCTCAAAGTTTTACGTTTTACTACTTTCTTTATATTTCGAGCACTTTATATTTCAGAGAACTGTTACACTTTCAATACCTTTACTTTCAAGTATTGTTTTTCAAGCGCATACTTTCACTTAAAATCATTTATAGATTTCTTGCATTAGACGCTTTCTTCACATTTTAAACTTCTACATTCCAGAAACCTTTTATGTTAAATGTTTTGCAAATCGAAACCATTTACTTCATTTTTCATACAGTTTTATATGTCTCTTCAATCAGCATTATAATTAGCATTTATTCGTATAACTTAGTTTTCATATACATTTTGATCACATTTTCAAACTCTTAGAGAGAAGGATCGAAATAAACCAAATACTTGTACAATAGCAACCATGAATAATTGTTTGATTGTGAGAGTAACCTTAATATCCAAGGAGTCCTAGGATCAATCTAGTCGATCATGTGAGTTACCAGAGAGATTGAATAGCGTTAACAAAGATTATTCGATAGTTTGGAAGACTAGCGGTTGTTTACCAGAAATCACTGGAAACACCCCCCTGGTTTTTGTTTTCTTATTTTTTCTCTTTTATAATTACTATTTAATTGTTTTATTAATTATAATTATTATTATTATTTAATTCACAAATTATTTTCATAATAAATTCAGACAATTAAAAAAGGTAAATATTTTTTATTATTATTATTATTTATTAATTTCACCTTAGTTTATTATTTTGGTAAATAAATACTAATATAACTAATTTAGTTTAATTAGGTTTAAATTTTAACTTTTTTTATAATAAATAAAATTAGCTTAGAATTAGGGTTTTGATAATTTTAATTTCTTTTTATTTTATTTTCATTAAAACATAAAAAACACAAAAATACCCTTTTTTCTTTTAATTAATTAATTAATTAGTTATTAGGTTTAATTTTAATTAATTGCAAAGGACCAAACTTCATTCTTTTCTCAAAAAGGGTCAAAACCCTAAGGACGTCCAATTCAATTTCTTTCCGCGCATATTTATTTTTTATTATATTTATGTATCTGCTCCGAGAATGTAATAGATGATTAGGACCTTTTATCGCTTTCTTTACTTTCCGCATTTACTTTCCAAGGGTTATGTTTTTGGCGATGTAAATACCCGACGCCTTGTAATAGCGTAGATTCACTTTCCGCAATTTATTTTCCACAAATTATTAACTGTTAACGATGCATGACAAGACTTGTATGACAAATAAAATCAACCACTAGCTCACAAATACATGTGCAAAGATAATATGAACTGAATTTGACACACATGCACATGCCACTCCTAGGGTACGCCTCACTTGGTTGCCTCGAGGTGGTCATTAAGTATAGGGTGTTTTAGAGGTCGCCCTCCTGTCTAAAGATCCAGTTGCCTCGAAACGGTTACCTCGGATAAAAAAGGATCTAGGACATTAGGGTTACCGCTAAGGCGTCCTACTATTGCTTTAGTGACCACATGTCCCGATAATCGAATTGACCCGAAACTCCAACGACGGTGCTCCCTACTTCTCAATAGTGGGATAGTACTGTCTAAAGGACATTTACACAGCTTAATTTCTTTTGAGTAGGTAGAGGTTCTTAGATACTTGCTCTTTCAAAACAAAACAATTTTTTTCGCACTTACACTTTTGAACAAAGTTTTCAAACAAACACTTCATACACTCTTGAGGACAGATACAAGAGTTAAATCGAAGTTTTCAAACAAACTTTTTCAAAACCCACAAACACAAAGAAAAGCAAAAATCTTTTGAAAACATAGTGAGCAAGTACCTAAGAGCCCGTGGATAACCACGGATAGAAAGGGTGTTAACACCTTCCCTTTCTATAATCTACCTCCCGAACCGAGAAACATCTCGAAAAGGAATTTTGCTGTGCTTTTGTCCTTTCCTTGTTGGAGAAAATAAAAGACGGTGGCGACTCTTGCTTACCGCGACATTTCGCGAACCAGCATTTCAAAACAGTCAGTTATATTTCCACCGATCACAGGTTGCATGACAAGAATGTATATAAACTTTAAAACAGTTAGCAAACCCTAAATGTGCAAAGATAAATAATCTGAAATGGAATCACTTGCACATGCGCACTCCTAGGGTACACTCCCACTTAGTTGCCTTCGGTAAATGGTCATTGAGTATAGGATGCTTTAGTGGTCGTCCTTTTGTCCAAAGATCAAAGTCGCCTCGGAAAGGTTGCCTCGGATATTTTTTCCTCGGATAATTGATCTAAGACATTAGGGTTATTACTAAGACATCCTAACATTGCTTTAGTGACCGTATGTCCCTTTCTAATAGACCCTTAAAACTCCAACGATGGTGCTACCTACTCACTAATAGTGGGATAGCACTGTCTAAAGGAAACAAGCATAGAACGATTCTTTTTTTTGAGTAGGTAGATTAGTTCTTAAGTACTTGCTTAATATAAACAAACTTTTTTTCACACTTACACTCCTTTTCAAACAAAGTTTTCAAAACACTTCATTACACTCTTGAAGACAGAAGCAAGAGTTAAATCGAAGTCAAAACAAAAACTTTTCAAATCACACAAACACAAAGAAGAAATTTTGAAAATAATGAGCAAATACCTAAGAGCCCGTAGATAACTACGGATAGAAAGGGTGCTAATACCTTCCCTTTCTATAATATACACCCCGTACTCAGAAATATTTCGAAAAAGGAATTTTTCTGTGCTTTTTCCTTTCCTTTTTGGATAAAATAAAAGTCGGTGGCGACTCTTGCTTACCGCGACATTTTGCGAATACAAACGCAAAACACAAACCAGCATTCCTAAAAAAAACAAGTCCTGGTTCTGGCCACCGTATCACAGAACTGGCGACTCTGCTGGGGACTTAATAAGTGGGGTGTACCTTAGGATTAGTTCATCATATTGTTTTCTATTGTTTGATTCGATTGCTTTATTTTTGTGGGCTTTGTATCAGAGTTACTATAGATCCTAACCCGGATCTGGGGACACCTTTTAGGTAAGTAGCAATAGACTGTGACGGAACTGTAAGGCATAAAACGATACGGTTGAAGCAGTAGCTATGTTGATGTGGCACATTAGTTGGTACCGATATCCCTTGTGGAGGAACAAGGAGAATATGGGGATTCTATATGGGTCGTTAAGCATCAATTGACCTTAGAACCTATAATTGACCAACTTGGCCATAGGAAGTAGCAAGATGCTACACTCAGTGAGACCATACTCTCGAGATGGTTCCAGCTGGAAGAAAAGATTGCGTGAGCTGAAACTATGACCGATGGAGGATGGTCAGTGATATTGAGAACCTCTAGAACCCGATTACTATTATTAGGACAGGTTGAAACAACTAAACTGCAAGAGGGTAATACCTAAACTCCATGCCAGCCTGAAATTTAAGGGCTATTGTGTGACTTGTTTGCCTTTACCATGTTTGATACCTGCTATACATGTTGTGTGTTTTATAATGACATCATGAATCATGACATAGCATGCATATTTCATTAGACTAACCATTTCAAAGACCGAGGGGATTCATCTTTATTCTATTTTGCATATTATGGCTTCTATGCGCAGAAATACCATTCGGGTCAACTTCGTGCAGATACCTGCTCAGCTTAGAGAGTTGGTCTCAAAAGTTCCTGATACTTTTTCCTTTGTTAGAAGACATGGTGATCACCTTAGCCTGGTCACTTCCAAGTTGGATGAGCAAATGATGAGTGTGTTGTTCCAGTTCTTTGACCCGTTGCATCATTGTTTACCTTCCCGGATTATCAGTTGGTCCCTACTTTGGAGGAGTTTTCTGATTTACTAGGCATATCTATCCTCGAGCAGACACCCTTTACAGGTTTGGAGATAGCTCCTAGGCCAGAGGATATTGCTTTAGCCCTACATCTAAAAATGGCTGATGTAGTATCTAACTGGGAGACTCTGAGTGGGGTTAAAGGTTTCTCGGCTAAGTTTTTGATTGATCAAGCTCAACAGTTCTAGGATAGTTTGGACTTTCAAGCATTTGAAGACATCCTGGCTCTCCTCATCTACGGCTTGGTTCTTTACCCGAATTCGGATGCCTTCATAGATGTGAATGCAGTTAAGATCTTCATGTCTCGTAACCCAGTGCCTACTCTCTTGGGTGATATTCTGCATGCTCTCTATACCCGTACTGTGCGGAGAAGGGGAACCCTCATGTGTTGTACACCGTTGCTGGCGAGGTGGTTTATTTCGCACCTCCCCAAATCTGTATTGAAGAATGAGGAAGGCGTAGGTTGGGCTTACAGAATCATGTCCCTTGCTTATACGGACATCCTTTGGAGTTCTAAAGACATGGAAAGGGTAGATGTCATTGATCGATGTGGGGAATACCCTAATGTTCCATTGCTTGGAATTCGAGGGGGTATAACCTACAACCCTTGTTTGGCTTTACGATAGTTTGGACGAGCTCGGAGGGACGATCCTCAAGAGCTGCTGCTTACAGACATTGTCTTTGACTACAAGGGGGATGTTGAAGGACATCGCCGCAGGTTTATACGAGCCTGGGGCATGGTGAACAGGTCTGATCCACATGAGCTAGGATTGAAGACTTCCCTCCCGATGCAACCTTATCTCCAGTGGGTTCGAGCCCGTGCTCAAAAGCTGAGAATGCCATATGAAGCTGTTTTGCCAGTGATTGTAGAGCATACTGATGAAGAAGGTGTTCCTTATACAGTCCTTCATCCCTATATGCCTACTGATCTGGGGGCATTGAAGAGATCTTGGATCCAGTTAAAGGAAGAAAGGGATACCTACATGGAGAATTATCATGAGCAGGAACGGAAGATCTTGAAGCTTACAAGGCAGCTTGAGAATGAGAGGACAATCAACGATTATGTCAGCATGAAGGGAAAACAACCATGGGATTTCTGATGTCTTTATTTGTTTCTAGTTTAGATTTTCTTTTCAGTTCATTTCTTTTGTAACGCCTTAAAGGCATTTGTTAAACATTGTTTCAAGTTTTAATCTAATAAAGTGTGTTTTATTTTGGTTTACAAATTTGGATCTCCCTAAGTCTTTGAAATCATTTCATACGCATTCCATTACCATGCACCTCATTACAGGTACCATTACAGGTTTCTTATCTTCTTCGCTGTTTATTTCAGCACAACATGTCTTCTGAAACACCTATTGATCAAGCTATTAAAGCTCTTCAAGCTCAGAATGCTCAGTTCCAGAAGATGTTTTTGAACTTGGCCAAGAGTCAACAAGATTTGAAGACTCTTATATTGAAGGAAAAGAAGAAGAAGGAGAAGAAGAAGAAGAAGAAGAAGGTGGTTCTCCTGAACATGGGTCACAGGTTTGGGAATAGATTGCGAGAGGAAGTTGATCTGTCTCATTCATCTGGAGGAGGAGAGAATCAAGAGGAAAGGAAGGCTCCTAGCCCTGTGGTATCTGATAATGACACTGATTTTGATGAAGTCCAGTATCCTCCTGCTGAGGATAGGTATAAACAACTTGAAGACCGTCTGAGTGCCATGGAGGTTCAGAAGGTTCCCGGTTTGGACTTTGGAGATCTGGGGCTAGCATCTGGGGTGGTGATCTCACACAAGTTTAAAGCTCATGTCTTTGCTAAGTATGACGGGTATCCTGCCCGAAGCTACACCTCCGCTCATACGTCAGAAAAATTCAACCATATACTGCTGATAGGAATCTCTGGGTTCATTTCTTTTAAGATAGTATGTCAGGGACACAACTTGAATGGTTCTATCAATTGGAAGGAGCTGATGTCCACAACTGGGAGGACCTTGCTGCTGCTTTTACAAGCAATACCAGTATAATGCCGACCTTGCTCCCACGCGTACCCAACTTTAGGGTATGTCTATGGGTGCGAGCGAAGGTTTTAAGGACTACGCTCAGAAGTGGAGAGATCTGGCTGGAAGAGTACAACCCCTGCTGTCTGATAGGGAGTTGGTTGATATGTTTCTTGGGATTTGTCTGGTCCATATTTTAATCATTTGATCAGAAGTTCATCATCTGGGTTCACTGAATTGATTATGACTAGGGAGAGGGTAAAAGTTGGTATCAAAAGTGGCATGATACAGAAAGGTGCTTCATCAAGTACAGAAAAGAAGTCTTTCAAGATAGAATCTAGTGCAGTTTACAGGTCGAGGAGCCAAAACCCACCTGAGCGCCGTCAAGCAGTGAATGCAGTGGTAATATCAAGACCTACTGTTTCCCCACAATGCAACAATCAACAAAGAGTAGAGAGGCCGCAAAGATAGTATACTCGACTCAGTATGACCTTGTCTCACATTTTGCCGTAATTATTGAAGACCAACCTGGTAACTCCAAGGGAAGCCCCGAAGAATCCCAGTACCACCTCTCTGCTGTATAATCAGAACGCCCACTGTGCCTATCACTCTGATAGCCCAGAGCATGATGCCAACAATTGTTGGGCCTTGAGGAATAAGGTGCAAGATTTGATTGAAGCTAAGGAAATTGAGTTTGACGCACCGAAAAAGCCTAACGTTATAACCGCACCCATGCCCAAACATGACTCGGGAGTCAATGCAATTGAAGATGATGATGAAGAGTCAGATATTGACTGCTGGATTTACCCGACTACCAATGGTGGCTTGAACAATTGGACGGCAAAGGACTTCATTCCTGTTTCTTTTATTACATAGTAATAGACTTTTGTTTTGAGACTTGTAACAGATAATTTGAAACTTTTACGGCCCGGTGCCTTGCCCGAGGCACTTTGGCTTTGTTTGTGAGGGCTTACTATTTGTCATTTCCATATATCATCAATAAAGCATTGGACGTTTTTCTTGCATTACAAATTTTGCGCTCCTTGTTTTTACTTTCTATCTTGCACTTTATAAAATATCTATTTGTCTCACACACACTCACATATCATAATACAGGTCCACATCCACTCTGGATCCCACTGATAACGACCTTGCTACTGCCAGTTATGACTTCGAAAGTATGATCAACCAAGATGAGGACGAAGGTGAGGATGATTGTGAAGTGGCTGGGGAACTTGCTAGACTGTTACTTCAGGAAGAGAGGGACATACAGCCCCATGAAGAGCCAGTGGAATCAGTGAATCTGGGTACAGAGGAAGACAAGAAAGAGGTCAAGATCGGTGCAAATCTGGAGTCCAGTGTCAAGCAACGGTTAATACAAATGCTACACGACTATGTTGAGATCTTTGCCTGGTCTTATAAAGATATGCTTGGGTTGGATACTGATATTGTGGTTCACCGTTTTCCAACCAAAGAAGAATGTCCTCCAGTGAAGCAGAAAGTTCACTGAATGCGCCCAGAGATGTCTGAGAAAATCAAAGCTGAGGTCATGAAACAGTTTGACGCCGGTTTTCTAGCAGTTACTTCTTACCCGCAGTGGGTTGCCAACGTGGTTCCAGTGCCGAAGAAAGATGGTAAGGTTCGGATGTGTGTAGACTATAGGGATCTGAACAGGGCAAGTCCCAAGGATGATTTTCCTCTGCCTCATATCGATGTTTTGGTCGACAACACCGCACAGCATAAGATCTTCTCCTTTATGGATGGTTTTTCTGGTTATAATCAGATTAAGATGGCTCTCGAAGACATGGAGAAGACAACCTTTGTTACACAGTGGGGTACCTTTTACTAAAAAGTCATGCCTTTCAGATTGAAGAATGCTGGGGTAACTTATCAGCACGCCATGATCGCTTTGTTCCACGACATGATTCACCATGAGATTGAGGTTTATGTTGACGACATGATTGCAAGGTCCCAAACTGAAGAGGAACATCTTGATCATCTTCAGACCCTATTTGACAGGTTGAAGTTGTACAAGCTAAGGTTAAACCCAAACAAGTGCACCTTCGGGGTAAGGTCTAGTAAGCTGCTGGGTTTCATCGTTAGTGATAAAGGTATTCATGTGGATCCTGCAAAGGTGAAGGCTATACAGGAGATGCCAGCTCCCCGAACAGAAAAAGAAGTCAGAGGCTTTTTGGGACGGTTGAACTACATTACCCGATTTATTTCACATTTGACTGTTACT
This sequence comes from Vicia faba, assembly GCA_948472305.1. Classification (NCBI taxonomy): domain Eukaryota; kingdom Viridiplantae; phylum Streptophyta; class Magnoliopsida; order Fabales; family Fabaceae; genus Vicia; species Vicia faba. The sequence goes on from OX451741.1 coordinate 501,496,798, forward strand.
TGTGAGCCAATCTTCAAGCTGCTGAAGAAAGATCAAGCGGTAAAGTGGAATGATGAATGTCAAGCCGCTTTTGAAAGGATCAAAGAATATCTCCAAGAGCCACCTATTCTGATGCCTCCAGTTAAAGGGAGACCTTTGATCTTATACTTGACAGTACTCGACAATTCAATGGGGTGTGTGCTGGGGCAGCATGACGAGTCTGGCCGAAAAGAGCATGCAATTTATTACCTTAGCAAAAAGTTTACCGACTGCGAGACCCAATACTCGTTGCTTGAGAAAACTTGTTGCACTTTGGCATGGGCTGCTCGCCGACTGAGACAGTATATGCTGACTCACACTACCTTATTGATATCAAAGATGGATCCAATCAAGTATATCTTCGAGAAGCCTGCCTTGTCCATAAGAATAGCAAGATGGAAGATGATCTTGATTGAATATGACATTCAGTACACAACCCAAAAAGCGATCAATGGGAGTGTGTTGGCAGATCATTTGGCGCATCAGGATGTAGACGATTACCAGTCTATGAACTTCAAATTCCCAGATGAGAACATCATGTTGGTAACCGACTGTGAAAAACCTGGACCGGATGAAGGACCTGAGGAAGGATCTCGATGGTCTATGTACTTTGATGGAGCTTCAAATGCATTGGGCAATGGAATTGGCACCGTGATCATATCTCCTGAAGGCTGTCATACTCCATTCACTGCCTAATTATGTTTTAACTGCACCAACAACATGGCGGAGTATAAAGCATGCATCATGGGCCTTCGAGCAGCTATTGACCTAAGGATTAAGTTATTGTGGGTATTCAGAGATTCCGCTCTCGTGATCAGTCAGATCAAAGGCGAGTGGGATATGAAGCACCCAAATATTATTCCTTACAAAGAGTATGTGTTGACATTGCTTCCACACTTAGAGGAGATAACCTTTGAACACTTCCCCAGAGAGGAGAATCAGTTGGCGGACGCGCTAGCTATAATGTCTTCTATGTTCAAGGTCAGGTGTGACAATGAAGCTCCCCGGATTACCATCAAGAGGTTGGACGAACCCGCGCACTGTTGTGACATTGAGACTGAAGAGGTAACAGATAAACCCTGGTTTCATGAGGTAAAGAGGTATCTTGAGGCTCAGGAATACCCCGAGGGTGCATCTGTTAATGATAAGAAGTTTCTGAGGAGATTCGCGGCGAAGTTCTTCATCAGTAATGGTATCCTTTACAAGCGTAACCATGATTCAACCTTACTACGGTGTATGGATAAGAATGAAGCAGAAAGGATTATGGCGGAGTTACATGAAGGTACTTTCGGCACTCATTCCAGTGGACATACAATGCCGAAGAAAATCCTACGGGCAGGATATTATTGGTCTACTATGGAAGCCAACTGTTATCAGCATTCTCGGACCTGTCATAAGTGCCAAGTTTATGCTGATAAGGTGAATGTACCTCCAGTTCCTCTGAACGTCTTGAAAGCTCCTTGGCCTTTTGCAATGTGGGGCATCGATATGATTGGTGAGATCAGACCTACGGCATCCAACGGGCATCGTTTCATTCTGGTGGCTATCGACTATTTTAAAAAGTGGGTTGAGGCAACTTCCTTTGCTATAGTGACCAAGAATGTCGTGGCACGGTTTATTTGGCATAATCTGATCAGTCGATATGGTGTACGGTATAGGATTATTACTAACAATGGTACAAATCTCAACACGATGATCACCGGGCTGTGCAAACAGTTCAAGATACAGCATCATAACTCTTCTCCCTACCGGCTGAAGATGAATGGGGTTGTTGAAGCAACTAACAAGAACATCAAGAAGATTGTGCAGAAGATGACGATGACATACAAAGATTGGCACGAGATGTTACCATTTGCTCTTCACGGGTACCGTACCTCAGCATGCACGTCAACAGGGGCAACCCCCTATTCCTTGGTATATGGTATGGAAGCAGTCTTGCCCATTGAAGTTCAAATACCCTCTCTTTGGATCATGAAAGATGCGGGTTTGAACAAAGACGACTGGATCCAGACTCGGCTTGATCAGTTGAACTTAATCGATGAAAAAAGACTTACTGCTATTTGTCATGGTCAGACGTATCAAAAACGGATGATCAAGGAATTTAACAAGAAAGATAGACGACAAGAGTATCAAGTTGGGGATCTGGTGATCAAGCGCATCATACTGCCACAAGGTGATCCCAGGGGAAAATGGACCCCTACGTACGAAGGGCCATTTGTGGTTAAGAACATTTTCTCGGGAGGAGCTATGATTCTAACCACCATGGATGGTGACGACCTTCCTCACCCCGTTAATGCAGACATAGTGAAAAAATACTACGCATAATCAAAGACCCGCTAGGTTGACTGGCCTAGGCAAAAATAAGGGCTTCCCGGCGAACCAAAAGGGTTCGGGCAAAAATAAGGGATGAAAATGAAAAAATTTGTACACCCGGCAAGTCGAAAACCTGAAAAGGCGGCTTGGGCAAAAAAGGGTATCCCGGTGGACTGAAAACCTGAAAGGGCGGTCCAGGAAAAAATTAGGGATCAAAGCGTAACACTATGTCTCATTGGATCACCTTGCAACCATACTTCAGTGTCGACTATCAAGTTCAGACGGCACTAATCAATCTGATCTACCTTCAACCAAGTAGCAAAGTGATAAGATGCTCGAGGATATAAAGGCAATAGCAGAGTTGGAACCCAGTGGGATTATTCACATAGCTGTTTTTCTTTGTTTTTCACAAATTGTGTAAATTCTATCATTCGACGGTGTTCTCTTACTAGGACGTCGGGCTCTTGTACAAAAATGCTTATTTACAGGCTGACTCCAAAATCAATACAGTCCATTTTCACAAAGAAATTTCAAATTGTTTTTCTTTTTCTGTTTTGTTTTGCAAAGAACGTCCAATGTTCATTTTTGATATATGCATTTGATAATAATTGTTGCTCATAAATATTTACATGCGAAACAAAAGACGATTACTCATAACATCAGAAACAGGGGCAAACGAGAAATGTCTGAGCCTTATAGTTACTCTACTCACCAGGTACAGGGATAGACCTAGCGGAAGAATATGACTAAAAAGGCATACGCTCCCCGCAGAGTTTGAAGTACCCGAATACAGTATTATCAACTCTCCACAGCTGAGGATCACAATCGCGAATAAGTCAGTAAGATTCTCCCCAAGCAGAGTTTATCTATCACCAACACTGGAAGATTATCCCCAGTAGAGTCTAGAAGGTTATCCCCAGTAAAGTCACCACTAAAAGATTATCCCCAGCAGAGTTCATTTCTTCCACAAACAGGAAATTCGTCCCCAACAGAATTTATCATCGCCAGCAAGGGTAATTCATCCACAACCGAGGGTATTTCTCCAAAGTCAGCAAATCCTCAGCAGAGCATCTCTTCCCCACAGAGTCATTCTCTCGCCAATATATTCTTCAGCAGGACTATTCTCTCAATCATCTTCGGTCGTTATCCCCAGCGAACGAAACTCTTTCATTTCTCCAGCAGCAATTCAGGATTTAGTTTCCCCAGTTAGAGAATATCATAAAAACATCACATTTCCATACATCATGACGCACGCATACGCATCATACAGCACAATCTCATTTATTTTGAGAACATCATTGCCTGATACATATCATGCATTACATACGACTAACCTTTACCTTTCAGGAAATATACAATCAAATTCTCTCAAACTCAAGCTATGAAGCTCGGGTACGACCGGATAGTATCTTGATTTCTACAGCATATTGTGAAGCCCAGATTATGACTGGATAACAGTATCAGACTAACGCGAAGCCTGGATTACGACCGGATAGTGGTATCTCTTAAAAGCAAGCTAAGAAGCCTGGATTCGACCGGATAATAGTTTAATACCCAGCGAGCCGTGAAGCCCGGATTACGACTGGATAACAGCTTTGCCAAGTACCATGAAGCCTGGATTCGACCAGATAGTGGTATATCATAAACACAAGCCGTGAAGCCCGGATTACGACCGGATAACAACTCAGCAAGTTATTATGGAGCCTGGATTACGACCAGATAGCAATGCAAGACCATAAAGCCTGGATTACGACCAGATAATGGTAGAAGACATTGTGAAGCCTGGATTACGACCAGGTAGCAACCAAGAATACTATGAAGCCTGGATTACGACCAGATAGTGGTATATCTTTAATACAAGTTATGAAGCCCGGATTCGACCGGATAGTATCTTGATTTCTCCGAACACCATGAAGCCTGGATTCGACCAGATAATGGTATGAGACATCGTGAATCCTGGATTATGACCAGATAGCGGTAAAAAGCACTGAAGCCTGGGTTACGACCAGATAACAGTAAGGGACACTGTGAAGCTTGGATTTCGACAAAATAGCAGTTTACCCGGCCAATTACTATGAAGCCCGATTCGACCAGATATTAGTAGGCCCAACAGTCAAAGGGAAGCCCGGATGCGACCGGATAACCACTTGATTCCTTCTGAAGCCTGGATTTCGACCAGATAAGAAGTAAAGTATTGTGAAGCCTGGATTACGACCACATAGTAGTACAGAACACCATGAAGCCTGGATTTGACCAGATAATGGTATAACACATCGTGAAGCCTGGATTACGACCAGATAGCGGTACAAGACATTGTGAAGCTTGGATTTCAACCAAATAGCAGTTTACCTGGACAAATACTAAGAAGCCCAGAGTCGACCGGATATTAGTGTGCCCTAAATTCAAGTTAAAGCCCGGATGCGACCGGATAACATTTGAATTCCTTCTGAAGCCTGGATTATGACCAGATAAGAATTGAGAAATTGCGAAGCCTGGATTACGACCATATAGTAGTTCATTCTCACCTCTTCAACTAAGAGACCTTTCCTCGGTAGAATAATGGACGACCGAAGCTCCTAAAATTCAAACAGAGACGATTTACCAGTAGAATAACGGACGACCGAAGCTCCTAAAATTCTATTTTTCTCAGGGCAGAGATCAGCATTCCCCAATGGAATCTTCCTCAACAACAGGTACACGAGCTCTCGCTAAGGAATCTCTTATACGATCGACGCTCCTTCGAATGGCATCTTTAAGCCTATCTCCCATCATCAATTTCCAAATGGCATATGCAAGCCCATTCCCGACATCACAAGACGGATACCACTTCATGCGAGTGCAAATTTCTGGGTACTCTAGTGTTCAATCATCTTCCACCTTCAGATCACGAAAGGCAGACAGGCCAATCTAAATCTTTAGGTTTAAGAAGATTGAACAGGGGAAGCTGTTGTACCCCAAAATTTTCCCTCCCATATTTCTCAAAACATTTCAAGAAAGATCCTCAAGTTGCTCAAGGTAGTCCAAGGGTTGGCCAGACAAGCTCTCTCCTAAGGCAGTCTACCTCAAAATTAGGGTTTCATATTGCATCAAGATACTTGAGTCCAAGGGATCCAAAATGCTCACCATTGTCCTAATATGTTCTCAAGATCAGCCATGCCAAGTTTCAAGCCTTGTAGAGGAAGTTTGCTCAATCAATTCCTCAAAAGCCCAAAAATCGACTGTGCTAGGGCAAAAGTCAATTGTGGCCCACATACAGTCAAACTTCAAGATTTTTGGTCAACATCCTCATTTTGAAGTATATTTCATAATTTGATCAAGGGTTGATCATGATTCATCAAGGATTTCTTATAATTCATCAAGAACCAAAAGTTGCTAAATTAGGATTTTGCAGGAAAAGTCAACTCAACTTTGACCAAGCATAACTTTCTCATACTTTATGATAAATGACCCATCCAAAGCTCATTTTGAATAGGATGAAATTATATACAATCCATCTACATCTCCCAAGTTCAAAATATGCACTCACAAGAAGTTATGAATTTGGACATTACAGGTCATTTTGAAAAGTCAACAAAAACACCTTTTTGTCAAAGCTTCATACATGATCATGGAATATAAAATTGCGATGAGACCAAAAGGGTTGATTAGAGTACATCTCAAGCTTTCTAAAAAGTCCAAGAACACCTTCAAAGAGTCAAAATTGAGGAAGTTATGCATTGGTGAAGTTGACCTTTTTTGCAAAATTGTCAAAAGTCAACTATGCCTAAAAATGCAATTTTTGCCAAATGGGTCCAATCTTTTTCACTTGTTTTAAGTTGGAAACATCTTCCACGAGCCCTAGCCCTTGCCACTTGTCATTATCTTGTTTTTATTATTTATTTTGATTTTTATTTGAATTTAATTAATTTAAATCAAAATAAATCATAAAAAATCCAAAATATTGAAATCTCAAGATTTGATACATGTTTCAGGTCTTAAATTCCAGCTAGCATGAGATCAAATTCGTGTAAAGGCTTGGAGTGCACAAAAAGATTGATTTTAGGCTATTTTTGGAATGATTTTAAAGTGAATCAAATCAAGATCAAAGACATTGATGGAGGAATATTGAGGCCATGTTTTCAACCCTAATTCATTCCTCAGTACATATAGAAGGTATGCAGACCTAAAGCAAGGCTAGGAGGAGGCGCAGCATCAAGACCAAAACTTGAAAAAAGCAAGAAAAAGTGCAAACATGAATTGATACTTCCAAGCATCCTCAAGGCCTTCTAGCTGTCCCAATCGCTTCCTGGGAGTGTAAGCAAGCGAAATCAATCAAGAACAAAGCCTTTCCATTACTAAAACACGCTGTAAGTCAGTCACGACTTTGCTATTTTATTGAATTCAAATTGCATAATTGTGGCATCTATAGCATGAAATATTTGTAGATTCTTAATCCTTAGAACATTTGAAAGCTTTCTGTAACAATTAATTGCATTTTCATGACTTGTATGAGATTTCACCATTGTTAGGGTTTTCTGGTTCAAATTGGGATCTTGGTGTACAGGTGAAATTGGACTACGATTAGGGTACCATGAAGTTCGTGGGACTGAGACGAATGGGTTGGTACCATCACCATTGATATATTATGCTTGTACATGATTTTTGATATGGCCAGGGTTTTAGCTACGGAGAGTGTCTGTTGGTATAGGTATGTTGTCTAAAACAACAGATCCTTGGAGAAGACGAAGACGTGGCAGGCAACCATTCGCGTGTTTGAATTTCGCGCGTTTTGGACTTAGCGTTTTTGCTTTTCATATATTATCATTATTATTTATTGTATATACAAACAGAACAAATGGCGCAGTGGTAGTGGAGTGTGTGGAAAGTGCTTCAGGACCTGGGTTAGAATCCCAGGTCCCCAAATTTCGTCATGTTATTTTCCTTTTCAGGATCCAGCGCGCTTACAAGTCCAAGGTCCACCATACGCCCTCACAATCCAGTCTTCCAGGTAGTCAGATGGCCAGATCCAAGGGCCATCATGAAGGAGCACCAAACTCCTAGTCAAACGCATGGCATGGGATCTCAGAAGTCAACATGGACCTCCTTGTTTTGGGCCCAAAAAAATGCTATCTGCACCCCCCCAAGCTGCTCTTCTCAGGTCCACTTTCTCTATATCTTTTCTTTTTTATTTTGTTTTATTTAATTTAATTTATTTACTTTACTAACAAATCAATTATTTTCTTTCATCAAAAAAATCACAAAATAATACTTTTCACCAAATTTAGGTTTAGATTTTATTTTTTATGAAAAATTAAATTAATTTAATTAGGTTGTTAATTTTAGATAACTTTAATTCTTTTTGTAAATAAATTGAAATTAATTAGAACAATTAGGGTTTTATTTCTAACTTTATTTTATTTTATTTTCCTAAAAATAACCAAAAACATAAAAAAAAAATAGGCCATTTATTTATTTTCATTAATTAATTTAATTAACTAATTAATTGTGCATTTAATTTCAAAACTTAATTCTTTTCTTAAAAATAATTAAAAACAACAAAAACAATTTTTCTTTTGATTAGGTTAGAAAGGGTCAAAACCCTAGTTCGCCCTCGTTCTGAATTTCATCGCGGGCTTTATTATTATTTTTACCATATTGATGTAACTGCCCACAAGTTGTAATAGCTTAATTAGGACTTTTATTTTCATTTATCGCTTTATTATTTAAGGGTTTGTTTTTGGCTATGTAAATACCTGAAGTCTTGTAATAGCGTAGTTTAATTTCCGCATTTTAAATTCCGCAAAATATTAAACTGTTAGATGTATGAATAATTAGGGTTGCATGACAAGAATGTAGGTAAACTTTAAAACAGTTATCAAACCCTAAATGTGCAAAGGTAAATAATCTGAAATGGAATCACTTGCACATGCGCACTCCTAGGGTACACTCCCACTTGGTTGCCTTCAGTAAACGGTCATTGAGTATAGGATGCTTTAGTGGTCGTCCTTTTGTCCAAAGATCAAAGTTGCCTCGGAAAGGTTGCCTCGGATATTGTTGCCTCGGATAATTGATCTAAGACATTAGGGTTTTTACTAAGACATCCTAACATTGCTTTAGTGACTGTATGTCCCTTTCGAATTGACCCTTAAAACTCCAACGACGATGCTACCTACTCACTAATAGTGGGATAGCACTGTCTAAAGGAAACAAGCATAGAACGATTCTTTTTTTCGAGTAGGTAGATTAGTTCTTAAGTACTTGCTCAATACAAACAAACTTTTTTTCACACTTACACTCCTTTTCAAACAAAGTTTTCAAAATACTTCATTACACTCTTGAAACCAGAAGCAAGAGTTAAATCGAAGTCAAAACAAAAACTTTTCAAATCACACAAACACAGAAGTAATTTTGAAAATGATGAGCAAGTACCTAAGAGCCCGTAGATAACTATGGATAGAAAGGGTGCTAATACCTTCCCTTTCTATAATCTACCCCCCGTACTCAGAAATATCTAGAAAAATGAATTTTTTTGTGCTTTTTCCTTTCTTTGTTGGATAAAATAAAAGTCGGTGGCGACTCTTGCTTACCGCGACATTTTGCGAATACAAACGCAAAACGTAAGCCAACATTCCTAAAAAAAACAAGTCCCGGTTCTAGCCACCGTATCACACTAAGCAATTTCACAATACACCCCCTGATTTCTTCAGCAAGCAGGCCCAAGTTTTTTTCTTTTATATCTTTTTTCTTTTAATTTGTTTATTAATTATTTTCTTTTTTCTTCACAAAATAATCCAAAATCTTCTTTTAAATCATGAAATCACAAAAAATACCAAAAATCATTTTTTCATAAAATATTTATTTTCTTTAATTAATTAGTTTAATTAAAAATTAGTTTAATTTAATTCCTTTTTTTCGTCGCGTGCATTTTAATTACTTTTTTTATTATTGTAACTATTTTGAGGTTGTAATAGTTAATTAGGGTTTTAAGCTTCCGCATTTTTTATTTTCAGTCCAAAATAATTTTGTACCTGCGAAAGCCATGTAATAGCTAAAACTTTTAACTTTCCACACTTTAAATTTCTGCACATTTTAACTATTTAGATGCATGGCTAATAGGATTGTATGGAAAGAATACTTGAAAATTAAAACGGTAGAAAACCCTAAATGTACAAAGAAAAATTAACTGAAAATTTTCACTCGCACATGCTCACTCCTAGGGTTTACTCCACTTCGGTTGCCTTCGGTTAAACGGTCATGAAGTATAGGGTTTGTTAGTGGCCGTCCTCTAGCCCCGAAAGATCTCAAATGACCCATTCGGATGTTACCTCGGAAAAAGATCTTTAAGGCTTTAGGATGATTACTAACACCTCCTAACATTGCTTTTGTGACCGTATATGTCCCTTCAAACGTCCCTTAAAACTCCAACGACGGTGCTAACTATTCCTTAATAATGGGATAGCATTGTCTAAAGGAAAACGAACAGACTTTTTTCGAGTAGGTAGATAACTTTAGGTACTTGCTCAAAACAAACAAACTTTTCACACCAAACACTTTTCAGACATAGTTTTCAAAAACAACTTCGTAACACTCTTGAGGACAAAAACAAGGGTTAAAATGAAGTAAAACAAAAAATTTCAAAATAAGCACACACACAAGCAATTTTAAAATGAGCAAGTACCTAAGAGCCCATGGAAAACCATGGATAGAAAGGGTGCTAACACCTTCCCTTTCTATAATCTACACCCCATACTCAAATATTCTCGAAAAAGGTTTTTTCTGTTCTTTTTCCTTTTCCTGATTGGATAAAATAAAATTTGGTGGCGACTCTTGCTTACCGCGACATTTGTGAATATAAAACGCAAACCAGTATTAGCAGTCGGTTCTGCCACCGTATCACAGAACTGGCGACTCTGCTGGAGAATTAAATATAAAGTGAGATTTACCTTATGATCTAGGTCATTTTTAAATTGATTTCTTGTTTGTTTTGTATGCTTTATTCTTAAAGGGTTTTGCTTGGGCATTGTTAAAGATCCTACACCCGAATCTGGGGACACTTTTTAGGTAAAGAACAATAGATCGTGGAGACTTTACGGTGTAGACCAATATGGTTTAAGTGATGGTTGTGTTGGTGTGACACTTTGGTTGGTAGCGGTATCCTTCGTGTGGAAACGAGGAGAATATGGGGCCGCCGCGTGGTATCTTGAAGCACTAACGGGCCTTAGAACCTTAGTTGAACAAAATTGGCCATTAGAAAGTAGTGAGATAGCCGGCCTTGGTATAAAGCTTAGGATTGGTTGATACTCGATGCTACACTCATTGAGATTAGACTTTCGGGATATTTCGGCTGTAAGAAAAGATTGCTTGAGCTGAAATAATGCTCGATAAAGGATGGTCAGTGATATTGAGAATCTTTAGAACCCGGTTACTTTTCTAAGACAGGTTTGAAACCAACTAAGCTTCAAGAGGGTACTTACCTATGAAATCCATGCAAGCCTAAATCTAAGGCTACTTGTGTGACTTGTTCTCTTTCTTTGCCTAACAATTTTAACTTATTGTAGGGCTTTGTTTATATTCCTTGCAGGACATTATTTGTATAAATCTAATAAATTGGTTTCTTACCCTGCATTTTTGCTTGATGCATAGTGTGATCGGTGGGAATAGAACTAACTGTTATGGAATGCTGGTTCGCGTTTGCGTTTGTTTTCGCAAAATGTCGCGGTAAGCAAGAGTCGCCACCGTCTTTTATTTTATCCAACAAGGAAAGGACAAAAGCACAGAAAAATTCCTTTTTGAGATTTTTTCTCGGGTTCGGGAGGTAGATTATAGAAAGGGAAGGTGTTAGCACCCTTTCTATCTGTGGTTATCCACGGGCTCTTAGGTACTTGCTCACTATGTTTTCAAAAGATTGCTTTTCTTTGTGACTGTGGGTTTTGAAAAGAGTTTTGTTTTGTTTTTGAAGAAAGTGTAAGTGCGAAAAGATTTGTTTTGTTTTTAAAAGGAGCAAGTACTTAAGAACCTATACCTACTCAAAAAGGAATTAAACTGTGCAATTGTCCTTTAGACAGTGCTATCCCACTATTGAGGAGTAGGTAGCACCATCGTTGGAGTTTTTTGGGTCAATTCGATTTAAGGGACGTGTGGTCACTAAAGCAACATTAGGACGCCTTAGTGGTAATCCTAATGTCTTAGATCATTTTTATCGAGGCAACCATTTTGAGGCAACTTATGATCTTGGGACAAAAGGACGACCTCTAAAACATCCTATACTTAATGACCACATTTTAGGCAACCAATTGAGGTATACCCTAGGAGTGGCATGTGCAAGTGTGTCAATTTTCAGTTATATTATCTTTATATTTTTAGGTGTTCTACCATTTGTTTTTAGATCTTGTCATACAATCCTAGTTAGCATACATCTAATCAGTTAATATATATACAGGAATTTAAAGTGCGGAAATTGTAAATCCTACGCTATTACAAGGCTTCGGGGAGGGAGATTATTTACATGTCCAAAATTGGGGGAATAATAAGCAGTTACAATAAAATAAACGCGCTTGAATCTTAAAAAATCCTAAGTATATGATCTTTTTGTTGTTTTATTTTTATTTTTGGGAAAATGCTAAATGTTCAATTAAGTCAAATTTAATTAATTAAAAAAACTGATTAAAATTAATTCTAAAACATACCTAATATTTTTTGCATTTTTTGTTTATGAAAAGGATTGAATTCAAATAAATCCTAAGTCTACTGATTTTAAAAATTGAAGAAAATTAGTTAAAATAATTAACTAAATTAAATCCTAATTCTAAGTTATTTATTTTTATGATTTTTATGTTGATAAAAAAACAAACTAAAAGAAATAAACAAAAACAAAGTAAACAAAGTACAAATGGGCCAGGCAGCAAAACAAGAAAAAAATATAATTCTGGAGTTCTGGGTCGAAAGAGGTGCAGGCTGTCTTTCGACCCAATGAGGAGTCTTGATCGAAGGTGCATGAGGGGCTGCACTCTGAGGGTGTTCGATCTGGACATGTCATCCTTCGATCTGGAAATCCTGGGTCCAGTTCGAAGCTAAACTGCTGAGCTTCGAAACACTGAACAGGAATCTGAGAATGTATTTCCTGCAAGAAACGAAACGCATGTTAAAGGTCCAGGGAGATTTTACCCCCCTGGTTCGAATCTCCCTCTTATTCGCACCTGCTGAATCTGGGTCTGGGTTTGTTTTATTCTGGGATTCGAAGGAGAAACTCAGATTGTGCCCAGGCAATGGCACAATCTCATCTTTGTGCTGTAGCTTATATGTAGCACAGTAAATCATTCACAAACAACAGTAATAATATGAATATGCAATCAAAATGAATTTAAAAATGAGTTTGAGATTAGATTTTTTTTACCAAACAGAGGTGCTTCGATCTGTAGTTCTAAGGGTGGAGGTATTCGCTGGGTGGCAACTTTGGCTTGTGCAAGGATTGGGTATGGCTTCCTGGCAGCGTATCTCCAAGTTCTCTATTTTTCTGTATATTTTCGTGTCTGTTTGCAACATTTGTGATTTCTTTATATAGAGGGGGTGGAGGGGACAGGAAGACAAAGGTTTAAATGACCTTGATTATGTGTTTGACAGCCATGAATGAGAATTTGTAACATTAAGTATGTGTTTCAAAGCCATGAATGAGAGTTTGTAACGTTGGCTAAACACATGAGATCCTGTCCCTTTTTGAATTTTGAATGACATGTAACTGGCCTTCGAATGCTCCCTTTCGAATGAGCTGATGGCCTTCTTCGAATGCTCCCTTTCGAATGGGCTGATGGCCTCCTTCGAATGCTTTCCAAAGCTTCTTAAAATGGACCCTTTGAATGCTTCTTCGAATGAACCTTTTTGGAGTTCCAATCGAAGGACACTGTTATAATGCCAATCGAAGTACTTGTCCATAATGCCAATCGAAAGGCTCCTTCAGAATACTAATCAAAGGGTCTTTCAGAATGCCAATCGAAAGCCTTGACATAATGCCAATCGAAATGCTTGTCCATAATGCCAATCGAAAGAGCTTGATAGAATGCCAATCGAAAGAGCTTGACAGAATGCCAATGGAAAGGCTCCTTCAGAACACCAATCGAAGGGTATTTCAGAATGCCAATCGAAATGTACTTAAAGCACCACTCAAAAAATTTCCTTTTCCTTAGGCAAGAGTTTATGATCAACCATGCAGGGGGAAGACTTTGGGAAACATGAGAGGGAAAATTTTGGGGTACAACAGTTACCCCTGTTCAATCTTCTTAAACCTGAGGATGTAGATTGGCTTGCGTGCCTTTCGTGATCCGAAGGTGGAAGATGATTGAACACTAGAGTGCCCAGAAATTTGCACTCGCATGGTGTAGTATCAGCATTGTGATGTCAGGAATGGGCTTACAGATGCCATTTGGAGATTGTTGGTAGGAGGATGGGCTTATAGATGCCATCTGCAGGAGTGTCGATCGCATAAGAGATTCTTTAGCGAGAACTTGCATACCCGTTGTTGTAGAAGATTCCAACGGGGAAGTCCAACTTCGTTGAGATTTAGGAACCTGCCTGTACTTCAACTGGGAGAGTGCTTCAGCTGAGTTTTAAGAACCTGTCCATAATTCAATTGGGGGGAAACATCTTCATCAAGATCTAGGAACTGTCTCGTGCTCAATGGAGTAAACCGCTGAGGTTATAGAACTTGTCCACACTATGACGGAGGAGAACATCAAGATCTAGGAACTGACTCGTGCTCAATGGATTATACCGTTGAGGTTATAGTACTCGTCCATACTATGACGTAGGGAAACATCTTCATCAAGATCTAGGAATTGTCTCGTGCTCAATGGAGTAAACCACTGAGGTTATAGAACTTGTCCACACTATGACGGAGGAGAACATCAAGATCTAGGAACTGACTCATGCTCAATGGAGTATACCGTTGAGGTTATAGTACTCGTCCACACTATGACATAGGGAAACATCTTCATCAAGATCTAGGAACTGTCTCGTGCTCAATGGAGTAAACCGCTGAGGTTATAGAACTTGTCCATACTATGATGGAGGAGAACATCAAGATCTAGGAATTGACTCGTGCTTAATGGAGTATACCATTGAGGTTATAGTACTCGTCCACACTATGACGTAGGGAAACATCTTCATCAAGATCTAGGAATTGTCTCGTGCTCAATGGAGTAAACCGCTGAGGTTATAGAACTTGTCCACACTATGACGGAGGAGAACATCAAGATCTAGGAACTGACTCGTGCTCAATGGAGTATACCACTGAGGTTATAGTACTCGTCCATACTATGACGTAGGGAAACATCTTCATCAAGATCTAGGAACTGTCTCGTGCCCACCGGGAGTACACCGTTGAGGTTATAGAACTTGTCCACACTATGACGGAGGAGAACATCAAGATCTAGGAACTGACTCGTGCTCAATGGAGTATACCGTTGAGGTTATAGTACTCATCCATACTATGACGTAGGGAAACATCTTCATCAAGATCTAGGAACTGTCTCGTGCCCACCGGGAGTACACCGTTGAGGTTATAGAACTTGTCCACACTATGACGGAGGAGAACATCAAGATCTAGGAACTAACTCGTACTCAATGGAGTATACCGTTGAGGTTATAGTACTCGTCCATACTATGACGTAGGGAAACATCTTCATCAAGATCTAGGAACTGACTCGTGCCCACCGGGAGTGTACCGTTGAGGTTATAGTACTCGTCCACACTGTGACGGAGGAGACTGTCGAGATTGAGAACCTTATCTGAAATTCAACCGATGATAATTCAATTGAGATTTAAGAACTGGTCAAATCTTCGACTAAGCTGAGAACTTAACTGCATTTTTCCTGAAAGGTAAAGGTCAGTCATATGCAATGCATGATATGGATCAGGCAATGATGTTCTCAAAATAAATGAGATTGCATTGTATGATGCGTATGCATGTCATGATGTATGAAATGCATGATGTCGTGATGTTCTCAAAATAAATGAGATTGCATTGTATGATGCGTATACATGTCATGATGTATGAAGATGTGATGTTTTTAGCTGGGGAAAATAAATCCGGAGCTACTGGAGAATAGAGTTGAGTTCTTCGTTTCCGCTGGGGATGGTGAACGAAGATGATTGTGAGAATAAACCTGCAGGAGAGGATGACTTCGTTGGGGAATAAACTTGATGAAGAGATCACTCCGAGGGGAAATACTCTATGGGGAAGAGATACTTTGCTGAGATTTTAACGATAAACTCCGCTGGGGATTCCGTTGATAAGCTCTGTTGGGGATTTTGATGATGAACTCCGCTGGGGATTGATTACCATTGCTGGTGATATTGAATCTGTTGAGGATAGAAGTCCTGCTTGGGGAAAGAAAGAACTTCGTTGGGGATGATCTTTCAGTTGCAACTTGCTGAGGATAACCCAGTTAGACTCTTGTGAGGATAACCTTCTGAATTTGGATGGGGAGATACATTTGTATTCTGCAGGGGACAAGCTTCCAGAATCTACTGGGTAAGATGATTTAATCCTGGCGGGGAAGCCTTTTTTAGACTGCGCTGGGGAAATGGCTCCACTGGGGGTATCTTGTATTCCTCCGGGAAACATTCTTATACTCTATTTGAGGAATATTAAGACTGTCGGGGATGCTCTTATGTTTGCTGGATAATGTCTTTATACTCCGTTGGGGCATATTAAGACCTTCTGGGGATACCCGACCTTTTCAGGGCTGATGGTAGACCAAATCTGCTTGGGGAGAGTATTGTCGGCTCGTCCGTAGTTGCAAGTTTTAGCTGAGAGAGCCATCATTACTGTCTTATCCTCCGGGGAGTGAAGGTATCTTAGCTGTATTCTTCAGCTGAATATATACCTTGGTACCTGGTGGACAGAGCAACTAGACCGCTCAGACAATTCTTATTGCCCCTACTTCTGATATCACCCGTAATTAGTCCTTTGTTTCGCATGTAAATATTTATGAGCAGCAATTAATGTCAAATGCATATATCAAAAATGAACATTGGACGTTCTTTGCAAAACAAAACAGATAAAGGAAAAACAATTTGAAATTTGTTTGAAAATGAATTTGTATTGACTTTGAAGTTTGGCCTGTAAATAGGCGCTTTTGTACAAGAGGCTGACGTCCTAGTAAGAGAACGTCGCCGAACAAATAGGATTTATACAATTTGTGAAAAGAAAACAAGACAGCTATGTGAATAGCCCCACTGGGTTCCAACTCTGCTATTGCCTTTATATCTTCAAGCATCTCATCACTTTGCTGTTTAGTTGAAGGTGAATCTGATTGACTGGTGTCGTCCGAGCTTGATAGTTGATACCAAAGTTTGGATGCAGGGTGATCCAATGAGACATAGTGTTACGCTTTAATCCCTAAATTTTGCCTGGATCGCCCTTTCGGGTTTTCAGTCCACCGGGATACCCATTCTTGCCCAAGCCGCCTTTTCAGGTTTTCGACTTGCCGGGTGTACAGATTTTTTTTATTTTCATCCCTTATTTTTGCCCGAACCCTTTTGGTTCGCCGGGAAGCCCTTATTTTTGCCTAGGCCAGTCAACCTAGCGGGTCTTTGATTATGCGTAGTATCTTTTTACTATGTCTGCATTGACGGGGTGAGGAAGGTCGTCACCATCCATGGTGGTTAGAATCATCGCTCCTCCTGAGAAGATGTTCTTAACTACAAATGGCCCTTCGTAAGTAGGGGTCCATTTGCCCCTAGGGTCATCTTGAGGTAGAATAATGCGCTTGATTACTAGGTCCCCAACTTGATACTCTTGTCGTCTGACTTTCTTTTTAAATGCCTTGATCATTCGTTTTTGGTACGTCTGACCATGACAAATAGCAGTAAGCCTCTTTTCGTCGATTCGATTCAATTGATCAAGCCGGGTCTGATTCCAGTCGTCTTCACTCAAACCTGAATCCTTCATGATCCAAAGAGAGGGTATCTGGACCTCAATGGGCAAGACTGCCTCCATGCCATAGACCAAGGAATAAGGTGTTGCCCCTGTTGACGTCCGTGCTGAGGTACGGTACCCATGAAGAGCAAATGGTAACATCTCGTGCCAGTCTTTATATGTCACTGTCATCTTCTGCACAATCTTCTTAATGTTCTTATTAGCTGCTTCTACAGCCCCATTCATCTTCGGCCGGTAGGGAGAAGAGTTGTGGTGCTGTATCTTGAATTGCTCGCAGAGCTCAGTGATCATTTTGTTATTAAGATTGGTACCATTGTCCGTAATGATCCTCTCTGGTACACCGTATCGACAGATCAGGTTGTGCCGAATGAACCGTGCCACGGCGTTCTTGGTTACGGTAGCAAAGGAAGCTGCTTCAACCCACTTCGTAAAGTAATCAATCTCTACCAGGATGAAACGATGTCCATTGGATGCCATAGGTCTGATCTCGCTGATCATGTCGATGCCCCATATTGTAAAAGGCCAAGGTGCCGTCAAAACATTCAGAGGAACTGGAGGAATATGTACCTTATCAGCATAGACCTGGCACTTGTGACATGTCCGAGAATGCTGATAACAGTCAGCTTCCATTGTGGACCAGTAATATCCTGCCCGGAGGATTTTCTTTGCCATGGTATGTCCACTGGAATGAGTTCCGAAAGTACCTTCATGCAGCTCTGCCATGATTCTTTCTGCTTCAATTTTATCCACGCAACGCAGTAAGGTTGAATCATGGTTACGTTTGTAAAGAATGCCATTGCTGATGAAGAACTTTGCCGCGAACCTTCTCAGAAACTTCTTGTCATTAACAGATGCACCCTCGGGGTATTCTTGAGTTTCAAGGTACCTCTTCATTTCATGATACCAAGGTTTTTCTGTTACCTCTTCAGTCTCAAGATCGCAGCAATGTGCAGGTTCATCCAATTTCCAAATAATGATCCGGGGAGCCTCGTTGTCCCACTTGACTTTGAACATCGAAGACATCGTAGCTAGCGCGTCCGCCAATTGATTCTCCTCTCTTGGGAAGTGTTCAAAGGTTATCTCCTCGAAATGGGGAAGCAACGTCAATACATACTCCTTGTAAGGAATAAGATTTGGGTGTTTCGTATCCCACTCTCCTTTGATCTGACTGATCATGAGAGCGGAATCTCCGAAGACACTCATAAACTTAATCCTTAGGTCAATTGCCGCTCGAAGACCCATAATGCATGCTTCATACTCTGCCATGTTGTTGGTGCAGTTGAAACACAGTCGGGCGGTAAACGGAGTATGAGAGCCTTTAGGAGATATGATCACAGCGCCAATGCCATTACCCAAAGCATTTGAAGCTCCGTCAAAGTGCATAGACCATCGGGATCCTTCCTCAGGTCCTTCATCTGGTCCAGGTGTTTCACAATCAGTTATGAACATGATATTCTCGTCTGGAAATTCAAAGTTCATAGACTGGTAATCATCCACTGCCTGATGTGCCAAATGGTCTACCAATACACTTCCTTTGATTGCTTTTTGAGTCGTGTATTGGATGTCATATTCAGTCAAGATCATCTGCCATCTTGCTATTTTTCCAAACAAGGCAGGCTTTTCGAAGATATACTTGATTGGATCCATTTTTGAAATCAACAGAGTGGTGTGAGTCAACATATACTGTCTCAGCCGGCGAGCAGCCCATGCCAAAGCGCAGCAAGTTTTCTCGAGCAGTGAGTAACGGGTCTCACAGTCGGTAAACTTTTTGCTAAGGTAATAAATAGCATGCTCTTTTCGGCCAGACTTGTCATGCTGCCTCAGCACACACCCCATTGAGTTGTCGAGCACCCGTCAAGTATAAAATCAAAGGTCTCCCTTCAACTGGTGGCATAAGAATAGGTGGCTTCTGGAGGTACTCTTTGATTCTTTCGAAAGCAGCCTGACATTCATCGTTCCAACATACCACTTGATTTTTCTTCAGCAGTTTGAAGATTGGCTCACAAGTAGCAGTTAGGTGCAAAATGAATCGGGCAATGTAGTTTAGACGTCCTAGAAAGCCTATGACCTCTTTCTCTGTCTTGGGAGTTGACATCTCTTGTATGGCTTTCACCTTGGCAGGGTCGACTTGAATACCTTTGTCGCTCACGACGAAACCTAGCAGTTTGTCAGACCGTACCCCGAAGGTGCATTTGTTTGGGTTCAATCTCAGCTTATATAACTTCAACCTGTCAAACAGCTTCTGTAGATGGTCAAGGTGTTCCTCCTCAGTTTGGGACCTTGCAATCATATCATCGACGTACACTTCAATCTCATGATGGATCATGTCATAAAATAAAGCGATCATGGCACGCTGATATGTTGCCCCAGCATTCTTTAGTCCAAAAGGCATGACCTTGTAACAAAAGGTGCCCCACTGAGTAACAAAGGTGGTCTTCTCCATGTCTTCGGGAGTCATTTTGATTTGATTATATCCGTAGAAACCGTCCATGAAGGAGAAAACCTTGTGCTGAGCAGTATTGTCAACCAGAACATCGATGTGAGCCAGAGGGAAGTCATCCTTAGGGCTTGCCATGTTCAAATCCTTGTAGTCAACACACATTCGGACCTTACCATCCTTTTTAGGTACCGGAACCACATTGGCAACCCACTGAGGGTAAGAAGTTACTGCTAGAAAACCGGCGTCAAACTGTTTCATAACTTCGGCCTTGATTTTCTCGGACATCTCTGGACGCATACGGCGAACCTTCTGTTTTACTGGAGGACAGTCTTCCTTCGTAGGCAGGCGATGAACCACAATGTCGGTATCCAACCTAGGCATATCTTCGTAAGACCATGCAAAGATTTCCACGTAGTCATGCAGCATCTGAATCAACCGATGTTTCACACTAAGCTCCAGATTTGCACCGATCTTGACTTCCTTTTTGTCTGTCTTAGTACCCAGATTCATTGTTTCTACTAGCTCTTCATGTGGCTGAATGGCCCTCTCTTCCTGAAGTAGCAGTCTTGTAAGCTCACCAGGCACTTCGCAATCATCTTCACCTTCGTCTTCGACTAAGTTGATCGGATTTTTGAAGTCATAACTGGCAGTAGCAGGGTCGTTACCAGTGAGATCCAGAGTTGATTGGGACCTGTATATGTGAGTGTGTGTAAAATAGCTATTTTGCAATATGTAATAAAGAAATACAAGGAGCACAAAATTTGAAATGCGAAAACGTCCAATGCTTTCATTAATGATATATGAAAATGGCATACAAAAGCCCTCACAAATGAAGCCACGGTGCCCCAGGTAAGACATCGGGCCATAAAGTTTCAAAACATTGTCTGTTACAAATTCGAAACAAAAAAGCTCATTACTGAGTAATAAAAGTAATAGGGATGAAATCCTTTGCTGTCCAGTTTTTGGTCCACCGTTGGTCGTAGGATAGATCCAGTTGTCGAATTCAGACTCCTCCACGTCATCTTCGATGGCATTTACTCCCGAGTTGCTGATGAACACATGAGGTCTTCCAATCCTTGCACTTCGAACAGCCCTTTGAGCTTCTGCAGTGAAACCCAAACCAAATTTGTTAGTCTTCTGAGTGAAATCAGGAAGTCAGCCCCAGTTTGCATACTCACCCTTCTCAATAACAGCCCGGGCATCCTTTAAGGAAGCCATCTTCATAGGAGAATCTTCAATCACAGTCTCAGCCGATTCCAGTGTCTGACGAACCTCTTCAAAGTGTTGAAATGGTGTCTCAATGAACTCCCCATCCATCTCTACGTACCTGAACGAGTTGAGGTGGCTGACCATGTATTCCTCCTCCCCTTGAACTGTTACAATCTTCCCTCTGACTGGGTACTTCAACTTCTGGTGGAGCGTTGAGGTTACGGCTCCAGCTTTGTGGATCCATAGACGACCCAGCAAACAAGAATAGGACGGCCAAATGTCCATCACGTAAAATGTAGAGTTGAAGACCTGAGAACCAACTTTTATTGGAATATCAACCTCACCGTGCACCATCCTTTTAGACCCATCAAAGGCCCAGACAACAATGTTACTTGGCTTTAGCTCCAAACCTTCGCAGTCCAACCTGTCTAGAGCTTTCTTGGGCAAGACGTTCAATGAGGAACCAGTGTCAACCAACACATGTGCAAGATTAGTGCCCCTGCATTCAATGGAGACATGCAGGGCATCATTATGGTTCTTCCCTTTAGCAGTCAGATCAGCATCGGAGAAACTCAAACCATTATCAGCAGTTAAATTGGCCACACAATCAGTAAATTGATCAGCTGATGTCTCTTGTGGCACGTGGGCCGTCTTTAGGAAGGTAATCAGAGCCTTGGCATGAGACTCTGAACACAACAGCAGTGATAACATAGAAATCTTGGATGGGGTTTGCCCCAGTTGCTCAACTACATTAAAATCACTCTTAATAATCTTCAGAATCTCTTCCATCTCCTGTTTGGAAGCTTCAACAGTGATTGTCTTTGGCGCCTCCGTCTGGGCAGGCATATCAGTGGTGATCCCTTTTCCCCGAGCGTTAGATGACTCAGCGACAGGGGTAGGAACAGGGACTTGATCAGGAATGGCAGCAGGTACACTTGCAGGCTTAATGACAACAGGTCTTCGGACAATTGGCGGATCAATATCAGGTGAGAAAAGTCTTCCACTACGGGTGACTTTAGCAGGCCCAGTAATGTTGTTGACGCCGGTATCAGCACCGAACTCTTGCTTAACTCCAAGAATATAAACATCTGCCCCATAGTGCCAAGGGACAGCTTTGTCAGATGTATAGGGGATGGGCCCCGGAACAGTGATGATTATAGGTGTGATCTTCGGAGCAGATGTAATTCTAACAGGCGTCCTCGAGGGAGCCTTGGAAGAATTGTCGAAAATGGTAATGATGGAAACTTCTTCAGAATGAACGGGTGGAACAGAAGCCTTCTCAAAAAGAATCTCTTTACTATCCATCAGGTTCTGGATGCCTGACTTCAGAGATGGGCAACCAGTAGGTAAAGCAGAACACAAATGGCAACCTTCACCACAGCCCAGAAATAACCCGGCTAGCAACAGGTTCCTCTTGACAGTCATCAGAGGGGTAACAATATCATCCACAGACACTACAAACAAGTCTTCCTCTACAGCATTCACTTCATGCATGGGCATGGGAGCAGTTACAACATTAGGCCTCTTGTGCGCCTCGAACTCAATCTCCTTTGCATCAATTAAGTCTTGCACCTTGTTATTCAAAACCCAACAATCGTCTGTATTATGCCCCGGGCTATCAGAGTGAAAAGCGTAGCGGGCATTAGGGTTATACCTTGGTGACATTGTATTTGGATTCTTTGGAGCTTCTTTTAGGGTCACCAGATTGGTCTTCAGCAATTGTGGCAGAATCTGAGACAAGGTCATGCTGAGACGAGTGAATTGCCTTCAAGGTCTTTCGTCCCTTTGTTGGTTGGGATGTTGAGGAGCACCGGCAGGTTTTGAGATAACAACCGTATTGACAGCTTGGCAGTGTTCAGGTCTGCTCTTTCTTCTTGAACTGTAGACCGCACTGGACTCTTTCTTAAACGGTCTTTTCTCGGTGCTTGACGAGGCACCCTTCTGTATCTTCCCGGCCTTAATGCCAGCCTCAATCCTCTCACCAGTCAAGATAAGGTCTATAAACCCGGCTGAAGAGCTTCCAATTAAATGGTTAAAGAATGGACCGGACAGGGTCCCCAAAAACATATCAACAAGTTCTCGATCAGCTAAAGGTGGTTGCACCCTTCCGACAAGGTCTCTCCATTTTTGAGCATACTCTTTAAATCCTTCACCCGTCCCTATTGACATACCCTGGAGTTGGGTACGCGTAGGAGCGAGGTCGGAATTATACTGATAATGCCTAAAGAATGCAGCAGCCAAATCCTCCCAGCTGCGGATACTGGCTCTGTCCAACTGATAGAACCACTCAAGCTGAGTCCCTGAGAGACTGTCTTGAAAGAAATGGATCCATAAGTTCTTATCAGTAGTGTAAGGTTCGATCTTCCTCACATATGACCGGAGGTGCATCTTTGGACAAGAA
This sequence comes from Vicia faba, assembly GCA_948472305.1. Taxonomy (NCBI): domain Eukaryota; kingdom Viridiplantae; phylum Streptophyta; class Magnoliopsida; order Fabales; family Fabaceae; genus Vicia; species Vicia faba. Next base: position 501,520,093 of record OX451741.1, read on the forward strand.
GCTCCGTCATATTTGGCAAAGGCAGGTGCCTTGAACTTATGGGGAATCACCACCCCAGATGATAAACCCAAATCTCCGAAGTCCAGACCGGGCACCTTCTGTACTTCCATAGCGTTCAAACGGTCTTCCAGCTGTTTGTACTTATCCTCAGCAGGAGGATACTGTTCTTCATCATAGTCCATCTCATTGTCGGAGACCATAGGGCTAGGAGCCCTCCTTTCTTGTGGACTGTCTTTCTCTCCAGACGGGGTGGCCAGATCAATTTCATTCTGCAGCCCGTTTCCAAACCTGCGTCCGGTGTTGAACAGGATGGTCCTCTTCTTCTTCTTCTTCCTCTCTTTCAGAATCAGGGTCTTCAGGTCCTGCTGACCCTTAGCTAGGTTCATGACCAACTCTTGAAATTGGGCGTTCTGGGCCTGATAGCTTGCTCGGTGGAAGGTTCAGCAGACATGATGATTGCTGAAATAAACAGCGAAGAAGATAAGAGACCTGTAAAAGGGTACCTGTTATGCATATGATGAATGGTATGCTATTTATGTAATGCATTCAAGGGTTTAAAAATTCAAATTTGTTGCAGACAAAAAGAACACACGTCATACTAAGAAGAAATTTGTTAGTGCATAAGTGCCCCATGGGCGAAATATTACAAAATTCTTAATGTAAAAAGACATTGCGCATACTTTTTGGAGCGATGTAAGTGTTGAGGGTCTCCTCCTCGTGAAGTTGGCGGGTAAGCTCCAAAACCTTCTTTTCACTGGCATAGAAGCTGGCTTCAAAAGTATTCCTCTCTTCCTTGAGTTGGATCCAACTCTTTTGCATTTCTTCCCATGATGTTGGCATGTCAGGATGTAGGATGGCGTATGGAACCTCCCCTTCCATAACAGGCTCTTTGATCAAGGGGAGAATGTGAGGATATGGCATCATAAGATTCTGGGAGCAGGTTCGTACCCACTTGAGGTAAGGCTCAAGGGGGATAGAATTCTTGTTCCCCAGTGTCTTACTATCCACTTTATTAGGCATCCTCCAAGTTCTGATGAACCTTTGTCGAAGTCCTTGCGTATCGTTATCGAAGTCAAAAACTAGGTCAGGAATCAACATGTCATGAGGGCCATCCCTCTGAGCATATCCAAATTGTCTCAAGGCTAGACAGGGGTTGTAGGTAATGCCTCCCCTAATTCCAAGTAAAGGAACATTAGGAAATTCTCCACAATGATCAATGATGGTGACATTTTCTCTGGACCGAGAACACTAATGTACATCAGAATGTGTGAGGGTCATCAATCGTTGTGACCACCTTAAACCCTGCTCATTCTTCAAAACTGATTGTGGAAGGTGAGAAATAAACCACCTTTCTAGGAGAGGAGTACAACACATGAGAACACCTCTTTTCCTCATTGTTCGTGTGTAAAATGAGTAGAGGATGTCCCCAAGCAATGTAGGTATGGGATTCCTGGATATGAAAATCTTGACAGCATTCACATCTATAAGTTGATCAGGATTTGGGAACAAAACCAACCCATAGATAAGGAGTGTCACAATCTCTTCAAAGGCTTGTAGATCAAGAGAATTCCAGCATTCTCGTGCCTTCTCAAACAGAAACTTTGCCAAGAATCCTTTGATACCACTTTTGGTTTCCCAATGCCCCTTGATGTCGGATGGTTGTAAGTGTAATGCTTGAGCAACATCTTCAAGTTTTGGTTCCTTTTCCGTACCGTTGTAGGGTAGTTGACTAAGAATAGGAATTCTCAGGAGTTGAGAAAATTCCTCCAAAGTAGGCACCAATTGATAATCAGGGAATATGAAACAGTGGTGTAGGGGGTCAAAGAACTGGAAGATAACTTTCATCATGTCTTCTTCAATGTTGGTGTTGACCAAGATGAGGAGTCTACCATGTCTTTCACTGAAGAGAGAATTCTCGGGAATCCTGGATGTAAGCTCCTTGAGTTGAGGAGGGATCCTTACAAGGTTGACCTGAATTGTTTTCCTGCGGAGAGACTCCATGTCCTGCAACACAAGAACAAAGATGAAGATCTAAACCCTTGAAATGGTTAGCAGATGCATATGATGCTTTATGATGTATGCCAAAAATACATGTACAAGCAAGTCACACAAGAACCCTAGTTTCAGGCTTGCAGGAGGTTTCATAGGTAAGTACCCTCTTGAGTTTAGTTGGCTCAAAACCTGTCTTATAAATAGTAATCGGGTTCTAAGGAGCTCAATATCATTGGATTGTTTTCTATGTTCATCGTTTCCGTTTAGCCACTTAACTGGCGACCAAAATATTCCAAGAGAACAATCCTCAATGAGTGTAGTATCGAGTATCTACCAACTTTGGACTGCACCAAAGTCGGTCATCTCACTACCCTAAAAAAGGCCAAGATGGTCAAGTAAGGTTCTAGGTCATTAGTGCTTAGTGACATCACTCAGCGGCCCCGTATTATCTTTGATTGACTCAAAGGCTACCGGTACTCACAAATATGTCACACTAATATAGCTATTGCTTCAACCGTGTCGGTATACCCCGCACAGTTTCCATAACGTATTGCTATCTATGAATGTTTCCTAAATTCGGGTGGAGGATTTATAGAACTCCGATACAAGCTCATAAAATTAAAAGCATACAAAGCAATACAATTGAAAACACAAGTGATCTAGTCCTAAGGTACACCTCACTTATAATTCCCCAGCAGAGTCTCTAGTTCTGTGATCGGTGGGAATAGAACTGACTGTTTTGGAATGCTGGTTCGCGTTTGTGTTTATTTTTGCAAAATGTCGCGGTAAGCAAGAGTCGCCACCGTCTTTTATTTTATCCAACAAGGAAAGAACAAAAGCACAGAAAAAATTCCTTTTCGAGATTTTTTCTCGGGTTCAGGAGGTAGATTATAGAAAGGGAAGGTGTTAGCACCCTTTCTATCCATGGTTATCCACGGGCTCTTAGGTACTTGCTCACTATGTTTTCAAAAGATTGCTTTTCTTTGTGATTGTGGGTTTTGAAAAGAGTTTTGTTTTGTTTTTGAAGAAAGTGTAAGTGCGAAAAGATTTGTTTTGTTTTTAAAAGGAGCAAGTACTTAAGAACCTCTACCTACTCAAAAAGGAATTAAATTGTGCAACTGTCCTTTAGATAGTGCTATCCCACTATTGAGGAGTAGGTAGCACCGTCGTTGGAGTTTTTCGGGTCAATTCGATTTAAGGGACGTGTGGTCACTAAAGCAACATTAGGACGCCTTAGTGGTAATCCTAATGTCTTAGATCATTTTTATCAAGGCAACCATTTCGAGGCAACTTATGATCTTGGGACAAAAGGACGACCTCTAAAACATCCTATACTTAATGACCACATTTTAGGCAACCAAGTGAGGTATACCCTAGGAGTGGCATGTGCAAGTGTGTCAATTTTCAGTTATATTATCTTTATATTTTTAGGTGTTCTACCATTTGTTTTTAGATCTTGTCATACAATCCTAGTTAGCATACATCTAAGCAGTTAATATATATAGGAATTTAAAGTGCGGAAATTGTAAATCTTACGCTATTACAAGGCTTCGGGGAGGGGGATTATTTACATGTCCAAAATTGGGGGAATAATAAGCAGTTACAATAAACTAAACGCGCTTGAATCTTAAAAAATCCTAAGCATATGATCTTTTTGTTGTTTTATTTTTATTTTTGGGAAAATGCTAAATGTTCAATTAAGTCAAATTTAATTAATTAAAAAAACTAATTAAAATTAATTCTAAAACATACCTAATATTTTTTGCATTTTTTGTTTATGAAAAGGATTGAATTCAAATAAATCCTAAGTCTACTGATTTTAAAAATTGAAGAAAATAAGTTAAAATAATTAACTAAATTAAATCCTAATTCTAAGTTATTTATTTTTATGATTTTTATGTTGATAAAAAAAACAAACTAAAAGAAATAAACAAAAACAAAGTAAACAAAGTACAAATGGGCCAGACAGCAAAACAAGAAAAAAATATAATTCTGGAGGTCTGGGTCGAAAGAGGTGCAGGCTGTCTTTCGAACCAGTGAGGAGTCTTGATCGAAGGTGCATGGGGGGCTGTACTCTGAGGGTGTTCGATCTGGACATGTCATCCTTCGATATGGAAATCCTGGGTCCAGTTCGAAGCTAAACTACTGAGCTTCGAAACTCTGAACAGGAATCTGAGAATGTATTTCCTGCAAGAAACGAAACGCATGTTAAAGGTCCAGGGGGATTTTACCCCCTGGTTCGAATCTCCCCCTTATTCACACCTGCTGAATCTGGGTCTGGGTTTATTTTATTCTTGGATTCGAAGGAGAAACTCAGATTGTGCCCAGGCAATGGCACAATCTCATCTCTGCGTTGTAGCTTATATGTAGCATATTAAATCATTCACAAACAGTGGTAATAATATGAATATGCAATCAAAATGAATTTAAAAATGAGTTTGAGATTAGATTTTTTTACCAAACAGAGGTGCTTCGATCTGTAGTTCTGAGGGTGGAGGTGTTCGCTGGGTGGCAGCTTTGGCTTTTGCAAGGATTGGGTATGGCTTCCTGGCAGCGTATCTCCAAGTTCTCTATTTTTCTGTATATTTTCGTGTCTGTTTGCAACATTTGTGATTTCTTTATATAGAGGGGGTGGAGGGGACAAGAAGACAAAGGTTTAAATGACCTTGATTATGTGTTTGACAGCCATGAATGAGAATTTGTAACATTAAGTATGTGTTTGAAAGCCATGAATGAGAGTTTGTAACGTTGGCTAAACACATGGGATCCTGTCCCTTTTTGAATTTTGAATGACATGTAACTGGCCTTCGAATGCTCCCTTTCGAATGAGCTGATGGCCTCCTTCGAATGCTCCCTTTCGAATGGGCTGATGGCCTCCTTCGAATGCTTTCCAAAGCTTCTTCGAATGGACCCTTTGAATGCTTCTTTGAATGAACCTTTTTGGAGTTCCAATCGAAGGACACTGTTATAATGCCAATCGAAGTACTTGTCCATAATGCCAATCAAAAGGCTCCTTCAGAATACCAATCGAAGGGTCTTTCAGAATGCCAATCGAAAGCCTTGACATAATGCCAATCGAAATGCTTGTTCATAATGCCAATTGAAAGAGCTTGACAGAATGCCAATCGAAAGAGCTTGACAGAATGCCAATCGAAAGGATCCTTCAGAACACCAATCGAAGGGTCTTTCAGAATGCCAATCGAAATGTACTTAAAGCACCACTCAAAAATTTTCCTTTTCCTTAGGCAAGAGTTTGTGATCAACCATGCAGGGGGAAGACTTTGGGAAACATGAGAGGGTAAATTTTGGGGTACAACACATAGCATACACATTAGAGCATCATAACATGACAATCATACTAACCATTTCAAGGATCTCGAGGGCTTGCGATGCAGGTTATGATGAACCATACGTCTAGCAAGGGGCAATGGGATTTATTTTCCTCTAGCCAATGTCGTCAAAAGATTAAAACACGGAAACTTAAGTCAGGGGCTATGACCCACTTGATATGGTGAGCATAACTCTTGTAGAAGGACTCTCAATGATACAAAGTTCTTCAATCAAAGCTGCAAAATTTCAACTTATGACATTTCTTGTTTACCCTGTGAGATCCTTGAAAACACTACATACATATATAATACATATCATTGCATAAGTAGGTTCTAAAGCAGGTCTCTCATGTTCTCGCTGTTTATTTCAGCAATGGCTCTCCAACAAGACAACAGAAATCTCCAATCTCAAGATGCCCAGTTCAAGGAATTTCTCCTGAATCTATCCAAGGGGCAAAAAGACCTGAAAACACTCTTTGCCGGGAATCTGACCAAGGAACGTCCTGACAACAACAAGGATGAACAATTGGAACAAATACAAGTTAAGGTAGAAGCAATGAGAATTCAGATGCTGGGGAAGATTACTCTTATCCAAAACTTAGATCGAGTACAAGAGGGGCTAAGAGACTTCCTCAACAAGCTTCACCAAGATGGATGAAGATCCATGAAACAAACAGTTAAAATTATGGATCAAGGCATTAATCCGCCCCCAGTGAGAGAAGAGGTTGGTTTAGTTAGGAACAGACCTTTCCAGATTTCTACTACATCACAAGCCCAACCCTAACCTCGCTAACGACAACGGGGCAATCGGCATAAGAAGAATACATCCAAAAGACGCTTCACTGAAATCAACATGTCATTGGCTCAAGCATTGCAACGTATGTTGAAGGCCAAGTTGGTTATGTTAAGGGACCCTCCTTATAATCCCAACATAGCCTCCCCAAGGTACAATCCAAATGCAAGATGTGCGTACCACTCCAACAGTCCTGGACATGACACCGACAGTTGTTGGGTATTGAGAAATAAAATTCAAGACCTGATTGATGAAGGAGCGCTAGAATTCGCACAAGATGGTCAGGTTGAGTTCTTCAGCCATCCCTCCAAGGCATACCATATGAAGTGACAAGTTCTCACAAGAAGACTTTTCATTCATTATAATTTTCAATGTGTAATTTTCTTTTGATTTATTTGAACATTTATTCATATCAAACCTCGTTATTTCATCAATGCATTGCACATGTTTGTCTTGAATCAATTCATTCGCTTTCACTATTTCAAAAATGCATTCTTATTTCCTTTTGTGATATTCAACTCTCGATTAAAAACTCTAAGCCTTAGAGGGAGGATGACGAAAATGATACCACAATCTCCACAGTACGCTTTCGAACAGACCCCGCTGACGATGTACAGACGTTGTTTCAAATCCTAAACAGTGGAGTTATAAGGAAGATAATCCCTAGTCAACCCCTTTGATCCAAAGAAGTATGAGTTTTTCTTTTCACACAAATTAAAACCCTTAATCATAACCTGGGGTAGGGTAGTTTTCTCAGTTAATTTAGAGGCGCATTCAGTCATAATTTGCCGCTTCGTACACAATGAATGGCATCGAAGACGTCCTTCCAAAACAAAAGATGGTGATGGTTCCGTATAATCGTCAAGATAGGCAATCATTATCTATCGAAATAAAATCCCATTAAGTCAAAACCTATGAAGGAGACTTAAGAGAAAAATTGGGGCATCCCACTGACTGTAATCACAAAAGAAACATTTCAGGCAAAAGAAGGGATAACGAAAAGAAAAAAAAAGAGGTTACTACAAATCCTCGACAAAAAGAAGATTACAATAATGACTGCCTTTTCAAAATAAATGTTCAATTTCTGAATCATCACCAAGTATCAGAGCAAAGATTCCAGACTTAATCGGGATCTAAACGTGCAATTAACTGGGCATAGGACTGAAGAACATCACGAAGAGCGGGTTGGGTACAAATAAAATTTGAGCCTTTATCCTTTGTTTCTTGAACCGTAAATCAGGCCACGTTATAACCCTTAAAAGTCCTAGCTGAAGCATGGGTTTGTTTGAGAGCATACTGTTACAAAGGTATCCTGACTCCTGTAGGCTTTGTTACGAATCCTGAGTTGATATCACATTCTTGCAAATTTCGTTTTACTACACAAAACACATTTTCAAAAAAATTTCAAGACAAACATGAGTTTTGCATTCTTTAAATGACATTGTTTGCATATGACTAATTGTTTGACAGCGGAGAAATCAGCACAATGGATATTCAATGAACAGACATCCTCTCAATGGACAGAATCACCTTAGCAGGAAAGAAACTTCCAATAACAGGTCTTCCATAAGAAAGGGGCATGACATGATGTCTAAACACACCTGGGGCAGTGTCTCCAAAAGTGCCAAATAACCAGGGGCAGATCTCCATCTGAATCGCTTGGGCCATTACGCACGCATTCCAGCAATGAAGCATGTGCCATCAAGAAAACATTTTTGACAGTACTATAACCCAACATTATGGACGGTGACAACTCTCTATATCCTGAAAACATGGAAACAGTCGGAAAATACTACGCATGGAAAAAAACACCCGCTAGGTTGACACACCTAGGCAAAAATAAGGGAATCCCGGCGAACCAAAAGGGTTCGGACAAAAGTTAAGGATATGCATAAAAAAATCTGTACACCCGACAAGTAGAAAACCTGAAAAGGCGGCTTGGGCAAAAAGGTATCCCGGTGGACTGAAAACCGGAAAGGGCAGTCCAGGCAAAAGTTAGGGATTTAAAACGTACGACTATGTCCTGTCATCTGTCTACCAGTGGAGGAATTATACCTTGATCAACATTCATCAAGAGCACCAGAATCTAGAAACGGTTCAGATGTGATCCAGATGCGGATGTCATTCTGCTACTTATTCAAGATTTTCATACATCGAGAAACAGTTCAGATACGGTCCTGATATGGATGTCATTCTGCTACTTATTCAAGATTTTCATACATTGAGAAATAGTTCAAGTACGATCCAGAGACGGATGTTATCCTGGTACTTATTCTAGATTTCTCTTCTAGAAACAATTCAGGTATGATCCAGAGATGGATGTCATCCTGATACTTACTCCAGATTCACCTCCAAATACAGTTCAGATACGATCCAGAGACGAATGTCATTCTGACACTTATCCAACACATGTTTCAAATACATTTTAGATACGATCTAGAGACGGATGTCATTCTAACACTCATTCGACACATATTTCAAATACAGTTCAGATACGATCCATTGATGGATGTTATTCTGACACTCATTCGACACTTGTTTCAAATACAGTTCAGATACGATCCAGAGATGGATGTTATTCTGACACTCATTCAACACATGTTTCAAGTACAGTTCAGATACGATCCAGAGACGGATGTCATCCTGACACTCATTAAATACATGTTCAAGTACAATCAAGACATAGATCCATCCATAAAATCTCCGCATGTACCCCGTCCATCATGGTACAAGGGGCAGAGACAGTTAGGAGCAAAGTCACTTTCACATATAAGCCAGTGATACCTATATTCCCCATAGAGCCGAGACAACCAAGGTCCGGCCTCCGTATCCCCAAGCAGGAATTCCTTCCCTAGCAGGTTCCTTCAGAAAGCTGATATCTGCATTCCCCAGTTGAGTTTTATAACCATGAGAAGTTTATAAAGCCATCTCCCGAGCAGAGTTTATTTCTCTGACAGCGGAAGCTCAATCTCCAATAGAGCTCTTCTCTCCAGCAATGGAAGTTCATCCCTAGCTGAGTTCATTTATCAAAATCAGCAGATCTTCCAACAGAGTATCTCCCTTCCCCATAGAGTCATTACCCTGCAAGATTATTCTCAGACAAAGTCTCTCCCGGCAGAATATTCTCAAGCAGAATGGATGTAAATCTCAAGCTAATCATCTTCGTTCACTATCCCCAGCGGAAACGAAGAACTCAACTCCTTATACTCTCCAGCAGCAGTCTAAGATTTATTCTCCCCCAGCTCGAGAATATCACAATGGCATTACATATCCATACATCATGGCATGCGCATACATATTATACAGCATAATCTCATTTATTTTGGGAACATCATTACTCAATGCATTTCATGCATCATGACATTGCATACGACTAACTCTTTACCTTTCAGGGAAAGATTCACTCAAGTTCTCAAGAGTTCTCTCTAGTTCAGTCAAACCGACACTAAGGTTTCTATTCCAGTTGAAGATGTTTTAAGACTTTCGTCTGGGTCAGCCGAATCGCCACTAAGATTCCCCTGATTTCTATGCCATTCAAAGTTAATCTGAGACCTCTCCCGGGATCAGTCAAATCGATACTAAGATTCCTCTCCTAGTTGAAGTTCTCACAAGTTTTCTCTGGTTCAGTCAAACTGACACTAAGGTTTCTATTCCAATTGAAGATGTTTTAAGACTTTCATCTGGGTCAGCCGAATCGCCGCTAAGATTCCCCTGATTTCTATGCCAGTCAAAGTTAATCCAAGACCTCTCCCAGGATCAGTCAAATTGATAACAAGATTTCTCTCCTAGTTGAAGTTCTCACAAGTTTTCTCTGGTTCAGTCAAACCGGCACTAAGGTTTCTATTCTAGTTGAAGACGTTTTAAGACTTTCATCTGGGTCAAGCCGAATCACCGCTAAGATTCCCCTGATTTCTATGTCAGTCAAAGTTAATTCGAGACCTCTCCCGGGATCAGTCAAATCGATACTAAGATTTCTCTCATAGTTGAAGTCCTCACTCATAACATGGTCCACGACCCAAATATTTACCCACACATTATTTGCTTTATTTTCCATTTTATTTTGATTTTTTATTAATTAAAATTGAATTAAATCAAATAAATGACAAATAATAGCAAAAATTTGTTTTGATTTTATTTTTGGACAAGATCACAAGCTAATTATGTTGACATATCAGAATCAAATCGAATCAAGGGGGTTGGTACAAGAATGGCATGATTAGGCCTAATTTGGAAACAAATCATACAAGGAAGGAATGAGATCAAATCTTCAAAGTTTTCAAAGATACATGTAGTTTTTATAACCCTAATTCATTCAGGGTTATATATTGAGCAAAGCCAGGCACGAAAACAAGGGCTAGCAGTCGTGAAGAACACTAGAACAAACTCAAAATTTTGGCAAAAAATGGTGATCTTATCTCTACCCTAGAGGACGATTCAAAGCATTCCAACACTCCCAATCGTTTCCTGGAGCATATCTGAAGCTAACACTATCATCCTCATGCATCCTCATGCCCAGAATCGACCCATAGGCTTCACACATTTTGTTTGCTTTTTCAAAACCGATTACAGCCATTCTTGCATCATTAGCACAATTTAATGACATATTTGTGATCATTGATGTATTTCTAACATGTCTGGATCGTTTAATTGAATTTTTGAGGTTTATATATGTGTTTACCATTGTTAGGGTTTGCTCTTGTATTTTAGGGCTTCTTTGTATCAGTGAAATTGGCCAATAAAAAGGGCACCATGATGTTCGTGGGTTCAAGACAATTGGAACCATGTAATTAGAATTTATTTATCATACGTTTTCTTGATTGTTGAAGTTTACAGGTTTTCAGCTATGTCCAAGTGTTCGTGGGTATAAGTCTTACCCCTAAGACGGCAGTCTCAACAAAGGAGACGATGACTTGTCACCACCTCATTGGACCATTTGAATTTCGCGCCTGTTTTCCAGCTAATCACCATGTTTTATATATTATTCATTATTGTTGTTATATTAACAATTGAGTCACACAGCACAGATCACAAAGCGTGTTGGTGGTGAGTGTGAGGACTTGGGTTCAATCCCAGGTCCCAGCGTTTTCTTCATTTTATTTCTCCTTTATAGATCTGGTGCATCATCCTCTTAAACGCCTACCATGCGCCATCAACCTCCAGCCATAGGATTCATCATCAATCCAATCCAATGCCCCACCTGCCAGAGACTATGGTACACCATCAGGAGGGAGCACCACTGGATCAAGCGCTGAGTGGGCTTCAACTTGGTGGGCCTAAGCAATTTCACAATACACCCCCTGATTTCTTCAGCAAGCAGGCCCAAGTTTTTTTCTTTTATATCTTTTTTCTTTTAATTTATTTATTAATTATTTTCTTTTTTCTTCACAAAATAATCCAAAATCTTCTTTTATATCATGAAATCACAAAAAATACCAAAAATCATTTTTTTCATAAAATATTTATTTTCTTTAATTAATTAGTTTAATTAAAAATTAGGTTAATTTAATTCCTTTTTTTTGTAATTAAAATCAATTATAAATTAGAGTAAATTTTGTATATAATTAATTCTTTCTTCAACAAATAATTTAAATATTTTTCTCAATTAGACTTTTAGGTTTTATAATTATCTTCGCATTTAATTCGTTGCGCGCATTTTAATTACTTTTTTTATTATTGTAACTGTTTCGAGGTTGTAATAGTTAATTAGGGTTTTAAGCTTCCGCGTTTTTATTTTCAGTCCAAAATAATTATGTTCCTGCGAAAGCCTTGTAATAGCTAGAACTTTTAACTTTCCGTACTTTAAATTTCTGCAAATTTTAACTGTCTAGATGCATGGCTAATAGGATTATATGGAAAAAATACTTGAAAATTAAAATGGTAGAAAATCCTAAATGTGCAAAGACAAATTAACTGAAAATTTTCACTCGCACATGCTCACTCCTAGGGTTTACTCCCTTCTGGTTGCCTTCAGTTAAACAATCATGAAGTATAGGGTTTGCTAGCGGTCGTCCTCTAGCCCCGAAAGATCTCAAATGACCCATTAGGATGTTGCCTCGGAAAAAGATCTTTAAGGCTTTAGGATGATTACTAACACCTCCTAACATTACTTTTGTGACCGTATTTGTCCCTTCAAATGTCCCTTAAAACTCCAACGACGGTGCTACCTATTCCTTAATAATGGGATAGCGCTATCTAAAGGAAAACGAACAGACTTTTTCCGAGTAGGTAGATAACTGTTAGGTACTTGCTCAAAACAAACAAACTTTTCACACCAAACACTTTTCAGACAACGTTTTCAAAAACAACTTCGTAACACTCTTGAGGACAGAAACAAGGGTTAAAATGAAGTAAAACAAAACTTTTCAAAACAAGCACACACACAAGCAATTTTAAAATCAGCAAGTACCTAAGAGCCCATGGAAAACCATGGATAGAAACGGTGCTAACACCTTGCCTTTCTATAATCTACCCCCCGTACTCAAATATTCTCGAAAAAGGTTTTTTCTGTTCTTTTTCCTTTTCCTGATTGGATAAAATAAAAGTCGGTGGTGACTATTGCTTACCGCGACATTTGCAAATACAAAATGCAAACCAGTATCACAACTGGAATAGGAATCAGAGAGATCTTAGTATCGATCTAACTGAGCCAGAGGAAAATCTTGAATTAACTTTGACTAGAATGGAAATAAGAAGAATCTTAGTATCGATTCAACTGAACTAGACAAAAGTCTTGGGATATCTTCAACTGGAATAGGAATCAGTGAGATCTCAGTATTGATCTAACTGAACCAGAGGAAAATCTTGAATTAACTTTAACTGGATAAGAATCGGAAAAATCTTAGTGTCGATTTAACTGAACCAGAGAAAGGACTTGGATTATCTTCAACTGGAATAGGAATCAGAGAGATCTTAGTGTCGATCTAACTAAACCAGAGAAGGTCTTAGATTAACTTTGACTAGAATGGAAATCAGAAGAATCTTAGGGTCGATTCAACTGAACCAGATAAAAGTCTTGGAATATCTTCAACTAGAATAGAAATTAGAGAGATCTTCGTGTCGATCTAAACGAACCAGAGAAAAATATTGAATTAACTTTGACTGGATAAGAATAAGAAAAATCTTATTGTCGATTTAACTGAACCAGAAAAAGGTCTTGGATTATCTTCAACTGGAATAGGAATCAGAGAGATCTTAGTGTTGATCTGACTGAACTAGAGAAGGTCTTGGATTAACTTTGATTGGAATGGAAATCAGAAGAATCTTAGGGTCGATTCAACTGAAACAGACAAAAGTCTTGGAACATCTTCAACTGGAATAGAAATCAGAGAGATCTTAGTGTCGATCTGACTGAACCAGAGAAGGTATTTAATTAACTTTGACTGGAATGGAAATCAGAAGAATCTTAGGATCGATTCAACTAAACCAGACAAAAGTCTTGGAATATCTTCAACTGGAATAAGAATCAGAGAAATCTTAGTGTCGATCTGACTGAACCAAAAAAGTTCTTCCAAGAACGTCATTCTGAAGAAGATGCTGAAAGAGCCTTTCGTTAGATGTAGCTTTCTGAGAAGACTACCAGGTCACATAAGTAGCCAATGGTGTTTGTTGATTTGATCTTTTCCCTGAAAAAGGTAAAGAGTTAGTCATATGCAATGTCATGATGTATGAATTGCATTGTGATGATGTTCTCAAAATAAATGATATTATACTGTATGTGATGTGTATGCGTATGTCATGATGTATGAATATGGGATGCTATTGAAATATTTCTCAGTCTGGGAAAATAAATCCCGGACTACTGTTGGAGAGTATTGGGAAGCTGAATCCTTCATTTCTATTAGGGATGATGAATGGAGATGATTTGTTGGTGATTTACTCTTTCTGTTTGAGGATGTTCTGTCAGGGATTGACTCTGCTTGAGGATAACTCTGTGGAGGGAGGATGCTTTGTTGGAAGATTTTGCTGATGTAGAGAAATAAACTCTTTTGGGGAATGAGCTTCCACAGTTGGAGAAATAAACTCTACCCGGGAGGAGGTTTTATGAATTGTTTGAAATTATAAAACTCGACTGGGGGATATAGATTTCAGCTAGAGCAGGTAATTCATGCTTGGGGAAGGAGAGATCAAAACTCTGGTTGTTTCTACTCTGTGGGGAACATAGACATTGCGGGGTCACGTTGTAATGGAGACTTCATATCAAACTGTCTCTGCCCATGTACCTGCTGGAAGGAGTAACTGTCGGGACTACAAATTGTTTCTTAGACTTTTCCCCGCTTCTTAAAATCGTTAGTAACTATCTTTCTATTTTTTATGCAAGTATTTGTTAACAATGATCATATTTAAATGCATATGTCAAAAATAATCATTGGACGTTTTTTCAAAACAAAACAGAAAAATAAAACAACTAGTGTTGGTACTTTCAAGGAATGATTTGTATTGATTTTTTTGAAGTTCGCCTATAACAGGCATTTTGTACAAAGAGACTGACGTTCTAGTAGGAGAACACCGTTGTAAAAAATGAAAACTACACAAAACAGTGTACAAAGAGAAAACAGCTACGTGTAATAATCCCATTGAGTTTCAATTATGCTATTGCCCCTATTTCTTCGGGCGTCTCATCACTTTACTACTTGTCTGAAGCTGATTAGATTGATCGATACCGTTTGAGCTTGGTAGTTGATACTAAAGTCTGGTTGCAAGGTGACCCAATGGGACATAGTTGTACGCTTCAAATCCCTAACTTTTTCCTGGATCGCTCTTTAGGGTTTTCAGTCCACCGGGATACCCTTTTTTTCCCAAGTCGCCTTTGCAGGTTTTCGACTTGCCGGGTGTACAGATTTTTTATATTTATCCCTAATTTTTGCCTGAACCCTTTTGGTTCGTCAGGATGCCCTTATTTTTTCCTAGGCCAATCAACCTAGCAGGTCTTTATCTATGCGTAGTATCTTTTCACTATATCCGCATTAACAGGGTGAGAAAGGTCGTCACCATCCATGATGGTCAGAATCATGGCTCCATCGGAAAATTTGCTTTTGATTACAAATGGCCCTTCGTATGTGGGACTCCATTTTCCCCTAGGATCACCTTGTGGCAGTATGATGCGCATGATAACAAGATCACCCACTTGATACACTTAACGTCTGACTTTTTTATTGAAAGCCTTGATCATCCGTTTTTGATACATTTGACCATGACAGACAGTAGTAAGTCTTTTCTCATCAATCAGATTCAGTTGATCAAGTCGAGTCTGGATCCAATCATCTTCGTTCAAACCCGCATCCTTTATGATCCTTAAAGAAGGGATTTGGACCTCAATAGGTAGGACAAAATTCATACCATATACCAGAGAATAAGGTGTTGCCCCTATTGACGTACGTCCTGAGGTGCGGTAATCATGAAGAGAAAATGGTAACATCTCGTGCCAGTCTTTGTACGTCACCGTCATCTTCTATATGATTTTCTTAATATTCTTGTTAGTAGCCTCCACATCACCATTCATCTTTGGCCGGTAAGGGGAATAATTATGATGCTGGATCTTGAATTGTTTACAGAGTTCGGTAATCATTGTATTATTGAGATTTGTACCATTGTCTCTGATGATTATCTCTGGAACGCCATACCTACAAATCAAGTTATGCTTGATAAATCGCGCCACAACATTCTTGGTAACAATGGCGAAAGAGGCATCCTCGACCCACTTTGTGAAGTAATCAATGGCTACTAGGATGAAGTGATGCCCATTGGAAGCGGTAGGTCTAATATCCTCGATCATGTCAATGCCCCACATTGCAAAGGGCCAAGGAGCCGTCAATAAATTCAAGGGAACCGGAGGTACATGCACTTTATCAACATAGATCTGGCATTTGTGACAAGTTTGGGAATGCTGATAACTGTCTGCTTCCATAGTGGACCAGTAGTATCCTGCCCGTAGGATATTTTTAGCCATGGTATGTCCACTAGAGTGGGTGCCAAAGGTGCCTTCGTGTAAATTTTCCATGATCCTCTCTGCTTCGTTCTTGTCTATGCACCAAAGTAAATTAGAGTAATGGTTACGCTTATAGAGGATTCCATTACTGAGGAAGAACTTTGCGGAGAACTTTCTTAGAAACTTCTTATCATTGACAGATTCCCCCTCAGGATATTATTGAGCCTCGAGATACCTTTTCACTTCATGAAACCAATGTTTGTCTGCTACCACTTCAGTGTCAATCTCATAGCAGTATGCTGGTTCATCCAACCTCTCAATAGTGATCCGAGGAGCCTCATTGTCCCACTTGACCTTAAACATAGACGACGTAGTAGCTAGCGCATCTGCTAACTGATTCTCTTCTCGTGGGAAATGTTCAAAGGTGACCTCTTTAAAATATGGAAGCAATGTCAGCACATGTTCTTTATAAGGGATGAGATTCGGGTGCTTCGTGTCCCACTCGCCTTTGATTTGACTTATTACCAAGGCTGAATCCCAGAAAATGCTCAAGAACTTGATCCTTAGGTCAATAGCATCTTTGAGACCCATGATGCATGCTTCATACTCCGCCATATTGTTGGTATAGTTGAAACATAATCTGGCTGTGAAAGGAGTATGACAGCTTTCAGGAGATATGATTACAGCACCAATGCCATTGCCAAGTGCGTTGGAGGCTTCATCAAAAACCATAGTCCATCGGGATCCTTCCTCAGGTCCTTCATCCGGTCCAGGTTCTTCACAGTCAGTCACTAACATAATGTTCTCATCTAGGAATTCAAAGTTCATGGATTGGTAGTCATCCATAACCTGATGATCCAAATGATCAGCTAGTACACTTTCCTTTATTGCTTTCTGGGTCGTGTATTAGATATTGTATTCGGTCAAGATCATTTTCCATCTTGCTATCCTTTCGGAGAGAGCAGGATTCTCGAAGATGTACTTGATCAGATCCATCTTAGATATCAACAAAGTGGTGTGGGTCAACATATAATGTCTTAGTCGGCGAGCAGCCCATGCCAAAGCGCAGCAAGTTTCCTCGAGCAGTGAGTATCTTGCCTCACAGTCGGTAAACTTTTTGCTAAGGTAGTATATTGCATGCTCTTTTAGACCGGACTTGTCATGCTGCCCCAGCACACACCCCATTGAATTATCCAACACTGTTAAGTACATTATCAAAACTCTTCCTTCAATCGGAGGCATCATAATTGGAGGCTCTTGAAGGTATTCCTTGATCCTCTCAAAGGCAGTCTGGCATTCGTCATTCCACTTTACCGCTTGATCTTTCTTCAGGAGTTTGAAGATTGGCTCACAAGTAGCATTTAAATGGGAAATGAACCTGGCAGTGTAATTTAGGCGTCCTAAGAAGCCTCTGACCTCCTTCTCAGTGCGAGGAGCCGGCATCTCTTGTATAGCCTTCACTTTTGCAGGGTCTACCTGAATTCCCTTGTCACTGACAATGAAACCTAGCAGTTTACCAGACCTTACCCCGAAGGTGCACTTGTTCAGATTTAACCTCGGCTTGTACATCTTCAACCTATCAAACATCTTTTGTAGATGAACAAGGTGTTCTTCCTCAGTTTGGGACTTGGCTATCATGTCATCAACATAAACCTCTATCTCATGGTGAATCATGTCATGAAACATAGCTACCATGGCTCGCTGATAGGTTACCCCAATGTTCTTCAACCCAAACGGCATCACTTTGTAGCAGAAAGTGCCCCATTGGGTGACGAAGGTTGTCTTCTCCATGTCTTCGGGTGCCATCTTGATCTGATTGTAACCAAAGAAACTGTCCATGAAGGAAAAGATCTTGTGTTTCATGGTGTTGTCAACCAGAACGTCAATGTAGGGGAGCGGAAAGTCATCCTTAGGGCTTTCCCTGTTCAAATATTGGTAGTCCACACACATTCGTACCTTGCTGTCCTTTTTAGGTACCGGGACTATGTTAGCAACCCATTAGGGATAAGAAGTGACAGCTAGGAACCCAGTGTTGAACTGTTTCATAACCTCTGCTTTGATCTTCTATGACATTTCATGGCGCATACGACGGACCTTCTGCTTTACCGTAGGGCAATCTTCTTTAGTTGGCAGACGATGAACCATAATATATGTGTCTAGTCCGGGCATGTCTTCATACGACCAGGAAAAGATCTCAACATAATCATGCAACATCTGTATCAACCGTTGTTTGACACTAAGCTCCAGATTTGCACCTATCTTGACCTCTTTTCTGTTCTCTTCGGTGCCCAAATTTATTGTCTCAATTGGCTCTTCATGAGGCTGTATAGCCCTCTCTTCCTGCTGTAACAGTCTGGAAAGTTCTTCGGGTACCTCACAATCTTCCTCACCTTCGTCCTCGGCTTGGTTGATCGGATTTTCAAAGTCATAACCGGCAATAGTAGAATTTTTATCAATGGGATCCATAGTGGATATGGATCTGTAGTTTGATACGTGAGTGTGTGTAAGAGCATAGTTGTATAGACAAAGTAAAAAAAACAGAAAAGAAAAATAGAGAGCGTAAAATTTGTATGCAATAAACCTCCAATGATTTATTAATGCCATATGAAATCGAAACATGATAACCCTCACAAATAAACCATTGTGCCCCGGGTAAGACACATGGCCATAAAGTTTATAATGTTTATTACATATCCAAAAACAATAAAGACAATTACGTATGAATAAAAGTAATTGGTACAAAGTCTTTTGCTGTCCAGTTACTGGGTCCATCATTGGTAGTAGGGAAGATCCATCTATCCATGTCATCATCACCATTATTGTCTTCTAGAGCGTTGACCCCATGATTGTTGATGCGTAGAGGAGGTCTTCCAGCACGAGCACGATGAATATCCCTTTGAGCCCCTGAAGAGAAACCCAAACCAAACTTATCAGACTTGTACGAAATATCAGGGAGCTGACCCCAGATGGTAGACCTACCTTCTTCAATAACTGCTTTTGCATCCTTGAGAGAAGCCATCTTCAAGGGAGGTCTGGTGATCTTTGGCAGATTAGTGACAGTTTCAGTTGCAGCCATAGTTTGAGGTATCTCTTCTAAGTTTTGACACGGAGTCTCGATGAACTCGACATCCATTTCCACGTACCTGAAGGAGTTCAGGTGACTGACCATGTATTCTTCTTCACCGTGTACCGTGACAATCTTTCCTCTTACCAAGTATTTCATCATTTGATGCAGAGTAGACGTGACAGCCCCCACCCCATGGATCCAAGGGCGACCCAACAAACAAGAATAAGATGGTATGATATCCATCACGTAGAAGGTGGAGTCAAAGGTATGAGAACCAACTTTGGTGGGGATGTCCACCTCCCCGTTCATAATTCTCTTCGAACCATTGAAAGCTCTCACTACTATGTTGTTGGGCTTCAAGGTAAAACCTTCACAGTTTAGTCTATCCAGAGCCTTCTTAGGAAGCACATTCAATGATGAACCAGTATCTACCAGGACATGGGCCAAAGTAGTGCCCTTGCATTCGACGGAAACATGTAGCGCATCATTGTGTTTTCTCCCTCTGGGTGTCAGATCAGCATCAGAGAAACCCAAACCATTGTCAACCGTCAAACTAGCCACACAATCTTCGAATTGGTCAGTAGAGGTTTCCTGTGGCACATGGGCATTCTTAAGGAACTTCACCAAAGCCTTCGCATGAGCTTCGGAGCACAACAGTAAGGCTAGCATAGAAATCTTTGAAGGGGTTTGTCCTAGTTGCTCGACCATATTGTAGTCGCTCTTCTTTATAATCTTCCAAATTTCTTCCATCTCCTTCTTGGAAGCCTCTGGGATAGATACTGAATGCGCCTTCATCCGGACAGGCTCAATCAATATGTCTTTGCCCCAAGTCTCGGCTGACTCGGTGATAGGTGTCAGTGGGGGTAATCACAGGAATTACAGTAGTGGTATTAGCAGGAACAAAAGTAGGAATGATCACAGGACCGGTAACAGCTTTTGGAGGAGAAATCTCAGGGGAGAACACTCTTCCACTTCTTGTTATTTTGCTGGTTCCAACAATGTTGCCAATGTCCATATCAACATTTTCAGAGACCTGGTCTTCAACAGCCAACGGGTCTTGCTTGACGCCGTGGTAGTAGACGTCATCCCCATAGTTCCAGGGAACAGGTTTATCCGAGGAGTATGGGATTGGCCTTGGGATAGTGATAATTAGTGAGGCCACCTTCGGAGCAGATGTAATCCTGACGGGTCTTTTGGTGGAGACCCTGGGAGGATTGGCGGAAATGGTTATTATTGAAACATCCTTGCAAGAAATAGTTGGAGCGGGAGTCTTTTCAAACAAAATTTCTCTATCATCCATCAGGCATTGAACACCTGTCTTCAAAAAATGACAACCAATCGGTAGAGATAGACATGAGTGGCAACCTTTGTCACAGCCCGGAAATAAAACGGCCTTCAATAAGTTTCACTTAACAGTCAAGAGAGGAGTAATAAGTTCCTCAATAGAAGTAACAAACACATCATCTTCAATAGCGTTAACACCATGGCTGTGCTTGGGCATATGAGCAGTGATAACATTGGGAATCTTGGGGGCGTCAAATTCAATTTCCTTCGCCTCGAGAAGGTCTTGCACCTTGTTTTTCAAAGCCCAGCAGTCGTTTGTATCATGACCCGGACTTTTTGAATGGTAAGCACAACGAGCATTGGGATTGTAACGGGGAGAGGCAGTGTTGGGATTCTTTGGAGCTTCCAGCAAGATTACCAAATTAGATTTCAACAAATGCAGAAATACTTAAGATAACGTCATATTTATCTGGGTAAACTGTCTTACCGGCCTTTCCGCTCTGGGTTGATTATTCCTTTGTTGAGTAGGTGTAGGTTTAGAGATCATAACAGCCCCTACCGCTGGACGGTGTTCAGTTCTATCCTGATTCCTTTGATTATACATAACACTAACCTCTTTCTTCCCAGCAAAGGGCTTCCTTACTTCACTGGAGGATGCATCCTTTTGAATCTTCCCACTCCTAATTCCAGCTTTCACTCTTTTTCCCGTCAACATCAATTCAGTGAAATCGGCTGAGGAGCTACCAATCAAGTGATTGAAAAACGGACCATTCAGGGTACCTAGAAACATATCCACTAGCTCCCTATCAGACAGGGGGAGTTGGACTCTTCCTGCTAAATCCATTCACTTCTGAGCATAGTCTTTAAATCCCTCGCTCGAACCCATAGACATACTTTGGAGTTGTGTACGGGTGGGAGCAAGGTCTGCATTATACTAATACTGCTTGTAGAAAGCAGCAGCCAGGTCTTCCCAATTATGGATGTTGGCCCTTTCCAGCTGGTAGAACCATTCTAGTTGAGTTCCGGACAGACTATCCTGGAAGAAGTGCACCCATAAGTCCTTGTCAGCAGTGTGATACTGGATCTTCCTCACATAAGACCGGAGGTGCATCTTGGGATACAAAACCCCATCATATTTGGAAAACACCGGCACCTTGAACTTTTGCGGGATGACAACCCCAGAGACCAAACCTAACTCTTCAAAATCTAGACCCGGTACCTTCCAAACCTCCATTGCATTCAAACGATCCTCTAGTTGTTTGTATTTTTCATCAGCGGGAGGATACTACTCCTCATCATAGTCAAATTCATCATCAGATTCTTTTGTACTAGAGTCTTCCTCTCTTGTTTCCTACTCTTGATTGTCTCCTTCTTTTGATGAAGTTACCAGTTCAGAGGCTTACCGCACTGGTCCTCTGATCCTTCTTCCCAAGTTTACCACACCAACTGGTTTCCTTGGCTTCTTATTTTCTTTAACAAGCAGGGTTTTCAGTTCTTCTTGCCCCTTGGTCAGAGCCATGATCATCTGTTGAAACTGGGCATTCTGAGTCTGTAGATTCTTCACTATTTGTTCTAGAGTCATTGCTGAAATAAACAGCGAAGAGGATGAGAAACCTGCTTTAAAACCTGCTTATGCAATTATATGTATGATATATGTATAAGTGTTTTCAAGGATTTCTAAGACTCATATTTGCTTAAACAGAAAGAGAACAAACATTAATTATATTAAGATATTTTATTGATCACAATAATGCCTCTTGGGCTCACAAAGGGAACAAAGCAACAATAAAATTTCCAAGCAAAAAAGGAAGACTCCAAGCTTCCCACAGGCGCATCCTCTTTGGTGCAATGTAGGCATTTATATTCCTCTCCTCGTGAAGTAATCGGGTGAGCTCTAGAACCTTCTTCTCGTTGGCGTAGAATTGGGTTTCAAAGGTATCCCATTCTTCTTTTAGTTGGATCCAGGATTTCCGTAGCTCCTCAAAATTAGTTGGCATATCAAGATGAAGAACAACGTAAGGAGTGTCTCCTTCAGCAATTGGCTCAACAATCACAGGTAAGATGGCAGGGTAAGGCATCATAAGACATTGAGCATGAGCTCTCATCCATTTGAGGTAAGGCTCAAGAGGGGTGGAATTCTTGTGCCCCAGTGTCTTGCTATCAACCTTGTTTATCATGCCCCAAGCTCGAATGAACCTCTTGCGATAACCCTAAACATCATTCTCATAGCCAAACGCGATTCCTTAGACGAGTGTGTCGTAAGGACCATCCCTTCTAGCGTAACTAAACTGTCGCAACACCAAACAAGGATTATAAGTGATTCCTCCCCTAATGCCCAAGAGAGGGACATTAGGGAATTCCCCATAGAGATCAATGATAGTGACACTCTCCAAGGACCAAGAACTCCAATGAATATCCGAATGTGTAAGGGACATCAACCTATGAGACCATCTCATACCCTGTTCATTCTTCAAAATAGACCGAGGCAGGTGTGAAATAAACCACCTAGACAATAGAGGAGTGCAACACAGAAGGGTCCCTCTTCTCTTTAGAGTGTGAGTATGCAGAGAGTGTAGAATGTCCCCAAGTAAAGTAGGCACCGGATTATGCGACAGAAAAATCTTAACCGCATTCACTTCTATGAGTTGGTCCGTGTTAGGCAAGTGTACCATCCCATAGATGAGGAGGGCCAACACTTCTTCAAAAGCTTGTAAATCCAGGCTATCCCAAAAATAGTGAGTTTTCTCAAATAGAAATTTAACTGGAAATCCTTGGACAGCTCTTCTGGTTTCCCAATTTGCCACTACATCAGACCGTTGTAAAGACAGAGCTTGAGCAATCTCTTCAGGCTTTGGGTCTCTTTCCGTACCATTGAATGGTAGCTTATTAAGGATATGTACCCCCAATAACTGAGAAAATTCCTCCATAGTAGGCACTAACTGGTAATCAGGAAAAGTGAAGCAGTGGTGCAACGGGTCAAAGAACTGAAAGAGCACCTTTAACATTTCTTCATCAGGGGTTGAAGTGACCAAGTTGAGAAGTCGACCATGTTTTTCAGTGAAGGGAGAGTTTTCAGGAATCCTTGATGTTAATTCCTTTAGCTGAGGAGGTACTTTCATAAGGTTGATTTGGATAGTGTTCCTGCGAGCGGATGTCATGTCCTACAAAACAAGACAAAGATAAGCCCTAGAAAATCCTTGAAATGGTTAGTATGATATGCCATATTATGGTGTCATGATTATGCCAAGAAATCACAGATATAACAAGCACAAGCAAATCACACCAAAAACCTTAGGTTTAAGGCTTGCATGGGTTTTAAGGTCATACCCTCTTGAAGTTGAATTGGTTCAACCTATCCTATAAATAGTAATCGGGTTCTAAGGGATCTCAATATCACTGATCTTTCCCACAAGTTTCATTCTGATAGGCGACTGACTCATAACCAAACAAAACTCAAGAGTCAAATCTCAATGAGTGTAGCATCGAGTATCTGCCGACTTTGTGAATACACCAAAGACGTCTATCTCGCTACGTCCTAATGGCCAAGTTGTTCAATAAAAGTTTCTACGGTCAATTGACGCTTCATGACACCATGCAGCGGCCCTGTATTCTCCTTGATTAACTCAAGGGCTACCGGTACCAACCAAAATGTCGCATCAATGTAGCCATCGCTTCAACTGTGTCGTTATACCCCGCACAACTTCCATGGTCTATTGCTACTTACCTAAAAGGTTTCCCTAGATCCGGGTGTAGGATCTATAGTACCCAAACAAATACCCTTAAAAGTAAAGAAAACAAACAAACAAAGAAGCAAAATGATCTAGACCCTAAGGTAAACCCCACTTTATAATAGTCCTCAGCAGAGTCGCCAGTTCTGTGATACGGTGGCAAAACCGACTATTTAATACTGGTTTACGTTTTTTGTTTGCAAATGTTACGATAAGCAAGAGTCGCCACCGACTTTTATTTTATCCAACAAAGGAAAGGGTGAAAAGAACAGAAAAGGAGCTTTTTTGATATTTTCTGAGTAAGGGGGATAGATTATGGAAAGGGAAGGTGTTAGCACCCTTTCCATTCGTGGTTTTCCGCGGGCTCTTAGGTACTTGCTCATTTTTGAAAATTGTTTGTGTTTGTGTGTTTTGAAAGATTTTTGTTTGCTTTATGGTAACTCTTGTATCAGTCCTCAAGAGTGTGATAAAGCGTTTTTGAAAATAGTTTTTTGAAAAGTGTGTAAGTGTGAAAGATTCAGATTTGAGCAAGTACTTAAGAATAGTCTACCTACTTGAAAAAGGATATTCTTTTCCTCCTTTTCTTTAGATAGTTCTATCCTACTATTAGTGAGTAGGTAGCACTATCGTCGGATGTTGAGGGACTATCGAAAGGGACGTTATGGTCATTAAAGGCAACACCGAGGGACAAGATCATTTCTCGTAGGAAACTCGAGGGACAGTAAAGGACTATGATCTTTTATGATGACTTTTAGATTGAGGGTCTTTGCTAAGATATCCCCACATTCGAGGGACATGATCGTTGTTTTCCGAGGCAACCAAGTGAGGTATACCCTAAGGGTGAAAGTGTGAGAAGTGTGTTTTTTCAGTTATATTATCTATAGGTTAGTGATCTAATGATTAATTGACTTTATCTTGTCATGCACGCCTAAATTACTAACAATTATATACAGAAAAATAAAATGCGGAAAGTATAAATCTAGACTATTACATGGCTTCGGGGAGGGGGATTTACATTCCAAAGCAATTGGGGAAAGAAAATAAAGCAATAAAAAGAGTCTACTTATCATCATTTACATCCCATACAGCAATTACAATAATATGAACAATGCGAAAGGAAATAAACACGTAAAAAATTGAAAGTACGTCTGAAAACATTAAAAAAATCTTTTTGCTGTTGGTTTTTATTTAAGAAAAATTAATTCTAAAGTTAATTAAGAAAGATAAATACTAAATGGAATAATTAATCTAGGTTATAAAAGAAGAACTAATCTTAATATATTTGTATTTTTTATTAAGAAAATATTGAAACATAAATTAAATCTAATTAATTAATTAAAATAAAGAGAAAATTATTAATTAAAAATTATTCTAAACTATACTATTTTTTTTGCAATTTATTATGAAAATAAAATGATTAAATTAAAATTAAGTCCTAAGTTCCAATTCAATTTTAATTAAGGAAAAAAATGGTTAAAATAGTTATTAATTAATTCAAGAAATTAATTATTTAATAAAAAATATAATCTTAGTTTTTTTGTGATTTTTTTATTTGGATAATTAAATGAATAATCAAGAAAAAAACAAAATAAAAAAAAGAAATAAAACAATACAAAAATATGCAAAGTGGGCCTGGTCATCAAAACAAAAATGGGGGGTGTTGTTATTAAAAACGTTTGGCCCAAATCAGAATTTTGTATTGGGATCCAGTGAGGAACGCTTGTGATAACTCATGGTGCACCTTCATATGGTAAACTTTTGATCTAGATCAAACAAGATCCAAAGGTGGTGGTCTGGAGGCATATGATGGACTGGCGTGGCTTAACAAGTACTGAATTTGCAGTTAACAAATATTAGAAAAATAATATGCTGAACCTGGGACTCGAACCTAGGTCCTCTCCCTTATACACACGCCTTATCACCATCTGAGTTGCCTTGCCATTCGTTATACCAAACAAAACCAAAATAATAAATACAAAATTAAGTCAATATATGGTAAATTAAAAAACGTGCGCAGTTTGAATGATCCAATCAGAGACTGCCACACTTCATCTTCTCCAATCTCCGTCGTCTTAGATAAAACATCTATAGTGACAGTTTTCACTTGTCACTATAGCACCTATAATTTCAAAAAATCCTTAATACGTAACAAAAATGAAATTGGAGGCCATGGATCGATTGTGTTCAATCTTTTGAACACGATAGTGCCCCTAGTTTGGGTTAATTTTGGTTGTTCTAAGAATCGCCAATTCTAAGGATCAAACCCTATAAATGGCAATACGTGATTCCAGCACCCAAACTGCAATCAAACTAAACCAAAATCTTGTAAATGCTCAAAAGGTTAAATTTGCATGGTTAAAACACATTGATATTGTATGAATTGTATACAACAAATTTTAAAAAATGAGGAAAACTGTGATGAATGGAGAATGTGTTTGGCGAGGCTTCAAGGCTTGGTAATGATTGGGACAACTTCAGGGAACCTCCAGGAATTGATTAGGATCCTCGATTTGGACTGAGGGAGGCTAGAACTCAAAATTCGAGTTTGACAACTTTGAACTTTTTGCAAAATGTGCAGGGGTTCTCCAGACTCTATGTCCTTCTTTGATGCTTGCTAATTCCTTCTTTATATAGAGAGGAGTGAGGAGACATGAAAAGTAATGCTTGTAACATCCATAGACAAACATTTGAATGCCATGAATACTAATATGTAACCTTTGCAAAAAGTGTGGGATCTTGTCCATTTTTCAAACTTGCATGAATATGGACATGTTGGCCTTGCTGTACACGAAAATTGGGGCCCCTCCATGAATTAAAACAAGCCTAAATTATAATGGCCCATATATTTTGCAACAATTTTGATTTATTTGATTTTTTAATTAAATAAAATTAATATAAAATGCAAATAAAATCAAGACTATGCAAAATATGGTTTTAGGGGTCCTCTATAATCTTAGGAAGATGTTTGAAGTCTAAGAAAATGAGCCATTGCCTTAACAGCTCAAATTTGCTCAATGCACTTTTCTTGAAATTTCCCAAATTTTTCCAACATGGGAAAGCCATAACTTACTTAATTTATATCTCATGATGATGATATTTGACTTTTTGGAAATCCTAATATGTCTACTTCAATCCCTCTTTTTATCAATTTTGTATTTGAAGATTGTATCTTGATGTTAAAGGTCTTGGAAAAAAGTGGCTTTTATTGACTTTCTAAAAATGACCTGTAATGTATGAACTTGTATCTTTAAAATGGTGCATTTCATGGACTTGAGGGCTGAAGAGAAGTTGTAGGGAATTGAATTCTCTTCAAAATGAGCTTTGGTTGGAAAATTTCTGATAAAGTATAAGAAAGTTATGCCTGGTCAAAGTTTGGTTGACTTTTCTTATAGAAACCCTAATTTGCCATTTTTGACTTTTGATAGGTTAGGAGCATTTCTTGAGGAATCATGATAAACCCTTGATGAAATGACGAATATCACTTCAAAATGTTGATGTTGACCAAAAATCTTGAAGTTTGACTGTACATGGGCCACAGTTGAGTTTTGACCTAGCATAGTTGATTTTCCAATACTAGAGCAATTGACTGAGCAAACTTATTGTGCAGTGCATGAAATTTGGCATGGACGATCTTGAGTACATATTAGGACAATGTAGAACATTTTGGATCCTTGGAGCTCAACCATCTTGATGAAAATCGGAACCCTAGTTAGGGGTTTATTGCCTTAGGAGGAAAATTGTCTGGTCAATTCTTGGTCAACCTTAAGCAATTGAGGACCTCTAGAGGCATGTCTTGAGTGAAAATGGGAGGGAAAATTTTGGAGTATAACACATCTTGTTTAATTAAATTCTATGATAAATTGTATATGGGGTTTTAAGGTGTTACACTAGTCATAATTTTCACCATTCCTTGTTATGAGTTTCTCCATGTCCCCATGTATGTTTTGGCAGAGATATGGGATTTTATCTTTCTTAATGCTCTCATTCTCAGTTGGTTGGTTTTATTTTTCTTCCTTAAATGATGAATCTTATTCAATATCTTCATGCTTAATATATAATTTAATTTATTTCCAGGCATTGTAGGTTATCCTATAGTTAGCTAAGTCTTCTTCTTCACCAATTGTGTCAACCTTGAAGGTGGCTAGAAGTTATGTGATCAGGGGTTCATAGGGTAGTCCTGCAGATAGATTTTATCTAAATCAGATCACGTGGTTAAAAATTCTCTCCACCCAGTTTGTTGAGATTTCTTGGGCTAGTAGCCATAAGGGTACTACATATTCTCTAATCACATAGTTATGGTTTATGATTCTTGGTAAGAGTATTCTAGTGAGCTGATAATGGAGGATTCTGAATTTTTTTGTTTTAGATGGATAGCTTTGAAGGGTACCTTCATCTTTTCCATGGGATTGATTATGAGGTGGTTGATGGTAGTGGAATGCTTTAAGTTTTTTAAGCTAATGTGTTTGTCCATAGTATAGGTTATTCTAGCTAAGGGAATCTCAAATGTTCTCCCAAAGTTGTCTTTGTGAATGGTTATCTCTATGCCTTTTATAGATGTTCTTAGAGAGGATTCTATAAGTCTTAAGTTGAGGTAGAATTCTTTTACTAGGTTTAGGTAAATTCTATCTGGTATCTTTGTGAAGAGATCTTTGAGGGAAGAATGGCATTTTTGGTGATAGGGCTTGTGGCTTTTCAAAAGGTCGGGATCAAGGTAACAAGGTTTAATAACCCATTTGGATAGAATTGTCATTTTCTCTTCTTGCTTTTGGTTGATTAGATCTGCAGGGAAGGCATTGAGTGTGTTTCTGGATTTTTGGCTTAAGGAGACCATGGTGAAAACTTATGACGAGAGGAAGAACTCATATAAGAGATACATAGAAAATATGTGATGCAAGATAAGTGAAAGGGGTTTACCTATTTATAGTGTGCCATCTAAGGATATGAGTGTGTATTTCATGCAAACATTAACTGCAACTTGTGATGATTGAAAATCAAATCAAAATCCTCTCTTTTGACTCTCCTAATCAATTATCTAGTGGCTCTGATCGATTGGGTTTGTGATTTCTTCAGCATTTAGTGACATCTTCATAAATGTAGAGATTTTATTTACTCGAAGCACAAGGAAAGCTTGGATTTGATATGAAAATATGTATTTCAAACTTTTCTAATCGGTTAGCATAACATGCTAGTTGATTGGGCTTTCGTAGCTCAACCTTCTTTATGCATTGTTGGGCCTTATGTTGTCTTTTCACTTTTCAGCACCCCCAACGATTACTTTTCAGCACCCTTTTGCTAGAAAACACTAAAAGAACTCATTTTTATGGATTAGAAAGAATTAAATTTGATGAGTAAAATAATAAATAAGTATTATTTTAAGGGTTTAATGAGATATCCCTGATTATTTCAACCTTAACATAACTTTTACCTCTTTTATTAAGAATTATTTATAAGTATTTCCCAAAAGGAAAGAACACCTTGTGATATTTCCTTCTCTATGCATCATTGGACGCAAGAGTTGGTAAATCCATAAAATGGATAAGTCCATTAATGACTTATTCATTCAACTGATCATTTCAGATAATCAATTTTGAGATACCCTTAAATATATTGCTTTGATCACAACGGCTGACATTTTCAATCATCATTTATCTTCGAGATCAGAGTCTTTC
This sequence comes from Vicia faba, assembly GCA_948472305.1. NCBI lineage: Eukaryota > Viridiplantae > Streptophyta > Magnoliopsida > Fabales > Fabaceae > Vicia > Vicia faba. Next base: position 501,549,880 of record OX451741.1, read on the forward strand.
ATAAATATTGTATACTTCTAGAGTATACTAATGTTTTATATTGCATTTTTAAATAATCATTAAATCTCCAAGCTGCAAAGCATACTGCAAAACACTTAAGGTTTCACCTTTGGTTCTCATATCATCTTCTTAGACCCAAGTGCATTAGTCATCGAGGATCTAAGGTGGTTACCTTTAGATCTTTCCAAATTATTAAAGAAAAGTAATTTTCAGTGTCAACTTTTCTTACACTGAGTGAATTTATATACTATAAACTTAGTTTCTCTAAGATCTTCATTTTTTTCTAGATCCTTCAAATCTTGAAAAAGTATCTCCCTTATTGGATTCCTTTGAGATTATTTTATCTTCTTCATTGGAAGATGATTCTTTCATGTTCCTCTCTGAGGATGGTGTCTCTCCTCTTATTCTTAGTTCAAATATTGAAGAAACTTCTTCATTTTCTTTGTTGTTCCTTGAACAAGAGGATCCTTCATTTGATGTTGAATCTTCTGAAGATTATTCAATTATTGAGTATGTTCTTTTGAAGGATTCCGCAAGAGTTGTATTATAGGAGCAAGATGAGGATGATGATTCTTCAGTTTGGATTCCTTCATCTTTGAGCAGTTAAACTAACTCGTTCATCTTCTCTATGATTTCCTACTTTCTTGATTTTTCCGGAAATTCATGAAGACTCTCGTCTATTGATTTAAGAGTTGAATTAAATTTACAATACTTAATTCTTAGATATTTTTTAGTAAAACAATTTCCAATAGAATTTCCTATATTTCTAAATTTAGAAAAAACAACCATGACTAGTATCTACATCTTCTTCACCTCGTGCATTCATCTTCCTTTGTTTGATACTTGGTGAAACCTCATATATCTTTTCAGTGTATCTTACATTTCCTTGACGGATTTACAATGGAAAATATCAAAAAGTCTATTATCATCTAAAGAAATTATCATGAAGTTCTTTGTTTTGAGATATATATCCATCTTTCTCTTTTCTTCTTCGGTCCAAAGAGAATAGAAGTTTTCCACTACTCCATCATCTTTTTGATGAGTAGGGTAAACTGAACCATTTACTATTGTTTCCCACAATTTAAGATTTAAAATTTGAAGACAAATTTTGAATCTATCTTGCCAAATATTAAAACTCCTATTTTCAAAAAGTAGTGGTGTACTTAAAAAATATCTTGTGTTGGAATTCATCTTTCTCTTAAAACATTAGTCCTTAAACAGGAGTTAGGTTATGATACCACATGTTAGACTTGATACTTCACACACAAGAGGGGGGGTGAATTGTATGGTTTGGAAAATCTAAGTTTTGAAAACATTTGGGAAGTAAAATCAGAGTTTAAAATCATTTTAAAGGACTAAGCAACATAAAGAATAAAGACGAAAAATAAACTACGGAAAATAAAAGTTAAGGGAAAATAGGAACACCAGGATTTGTAGAAGTTCGGTCTTATCAAAAGGACCTACTCCTCTCCTCAAGAATTGATCTTGATAGATTTCAATAATAGTTGAAAACTTTTAGTAGGAAACACTCGTGAACCCCCTTATACAAGGAAATGATGGTTGATATTCAACCAAATGTTACAAGACGATGGATGTGGGCGTTTGCATCTTTTCTTTAATATATTATTGAGAGTGAAGTGGCCAATCTTCCTTCCCAATGGTGGATTATAGTGGTTACTCCTCTTTCTATGAACACGGGCCTTAGAGCGATTAGTCTTCAAGTTCCAAAAAATCTAAGCTCAAAACCTTGGTTTTAATGGGGCTAACCGAAAACCCGTGAGATTTTAATCGGGATGATCTCAAACCTATGATGCTTTTAATATCGGGTTGGTCTTTAACCTATCTTGGTTTTAACCGGTCTAACCAAGAACATATGAAGATTTTAACATTGTCTGGTCTTTAACTAAACCTAGGACAGATCACTGAATCCCCAAATATAAGCTTTTTATTGAATGAGCTTATAACACAAATAAATCCCTAAATAGACAGTATTCAACCAGAGTGTATACAAAAGATTCCATGGTGAATTTTATGATTCTATCCTTTCCAGAATTTTATATATATATATATATATATATATATATATATATATATATATATATATATATATATATATATATATATATATATATATATATCATCACTCACAAATGAACTTTTCTTACAAAGGAATTTGGCAAAAATATTTAGAGAGAGAAAGTTCCATAAAACTTTAAGAGAGAGAGAGAGAGAGAGAGAGAGAGAGAGAGAGAGAGAGAGAGAGAGAGAGAGAGAGAGAGAGAGAGAGAGAGAGAGAGAGAGAGAGATGAAAGTGTCAAAACGTGATTCTGGATGGTTTGAAATGATAAAATGAGCCTCTATTTATAGACTAGAGGTTTTCTCAAAAAAGGAATTTGCAATCAATGCATTTTACCATTATCTAATCAATTAAAGCATATTGATAATCGATTAGATGTTGCAAATATACATTTGTAAGTTCTCAAAATGGAAGGTTAAGATATCTAGTAGTTACACATAATCAAGGCACGTTTAAACTAGATTGGGCCTTAAGTTTGTGAATTTCTAATTGATTGGGCATATGCTCTAACCAATTAGAAAAGTCAAAATTTCACTCATGGCTATTTTGATTGCTCCCAATTCATCTGATACAACTTCTAGATGTTTTTCAAAGTATTTTTTGGTAAATCATTTTGTAAAATAATTTTGGGGTGTGTGTGTGTGTGTGTGTGTGTGTGTGTGTGTGTGTGTGTTTAAGCCTTGTGGTTTTATGAAAAATCCTCTATCTTTACATATGTCCACTCACTTACTATATTTATAAATTACTCCTTTTCTAAAGCCTTTACCAAATACTACTTGATACTACTTGAGATATCTTGATATGAAACTTTATATTATTTCCATTTAATTTTTCTTCATTGGAGAGTCAAATTCATCAAACCATAATACTTAGGTTTTCATATTTAACCGCTTAATCATTCATGCTTGACTTATCATAGTTGTCATCAGTTTTTTCATTGTAGTAGTTCTCATCATCAAAAGCAAATGTTTTTTTTCTCAGTGTATTACCTGCAAAACAAGATTTCACAATAGCTCCCCATAAGAATACTATTATGTTGACTAATGATAATAAACAATTAATCCATAAGCATCTAAATCTTTTGTTTCCTATGGTTAGAGAGATCCAAAGTTTCTAAAACCACTTTTATGTCAAAATCTTTAGCGCTTGAAATACTTTTGTCATGAGCATCTAAAAATTATTCTTTCTCCAATCCCTTTTGGCCACTGCCTATCTCGACATTATTCTGCAAGTTTGCATGTGTCAAGTTGACATCAGAGGGTCTAGGGATATCATAAACCTCAACACGATTCCTATCATAATTTTCTTAAACTAGGCCCACTTCATTAAATTGTGAACCATTGTTATTAAGAAGATTAGTATTCTGTAAATTTATGACCTCATCCCTTGTCTTATGTGTTTTTTTAGTATGAGCATGAGTATAATTTTTGAAATGACTAGCAATGAATGTTTTCATATTATTGATATCACGATGCTTTGTAAGTTTCTCAGTAAATAACATAGAAGTATTCTCTTGTTTTCCTTTATTGTTATCACATGGTACCTGAGAATTAACTTTTTCTATCATTTGCTTTTTTACACGATTATGTACAAAAAATTTGCACTCTTCCAGAAGGCCCATTTATAATCTTTCTTTTATGTTCTCGTATGATACATTCTCTCTCTGCCTATTTTGCATAATCTTTTGTAAGATATTCTCTCTCATTATTTTCCCCTCCTCTAAATTCTTAACTTCCAGATTTTGGATATTTTTACCCAAAATAGAAAATCTTTATCCCATTAATTTTGCTTCAACATTAACTATTATTAGAACATTCATCGGAATACTATTCACCACCATCAAATCATTCTCCTTATTTTCTTTGGACGTCGTTGTTTACAGACAACCGACCAAGGACCCTCTGGCACCTTACAACCACCTTAAATACCATTGGACTCTGCATTACTTTCTCCCTACTTAACGACATGATTTGTGTTCTCTCTATGACCTTCCATATTATGATCAAAATTCCCACAGTTAAGACATAACAAATGCAACACTTGGTATTCCACCTTATAGAATCTATCTCTAATAGTGAACATAGAAAGTATGCTTTTGAAATATCTACATCCACGTACAATCTCATATACTTGCCTCGTTCCCAAAGAAGATTGTTCTTGTCCACCTTCATTGTTCTACCAATTCTATTACCAATGAATGTAAGAATTTTTTCATCATAATATTTAGTTGGTATCCGTGAAAATCTCACCCAAACTGCCACCTTTTTCACTTTTATCACTATCATGATGAAAATTAGAGCTTCATTCTCTAACAGTGAGATATCGATCATATATTAACCAAAGGTCATCCATTAAAGCATGATATTGATAATATTTATCCAAAAAATTCATAAGAAAATAATTGTTACTCAGATCTATAAGGTTGGTACGTAATGCCACTCCACACGCACATCTCTTTCAAACGAATGTCTTGTATCCAATTTTTCTTAAGAAGTTTAACAATATGAAAGTTGGACAATCATATTAACTCATTTTCCTTTCTCTTCTAGTAGACATTTTCCTCATCATCCCTTGAGATATTCTCTATTTCTTCATCAGTCAAAATAACAGTCATGGTACCATTATTCAACTCGTCTCCATTAGAATTCCCCATCATTGAATCCTTATAGGACTTTTAGGTACATATATTTCTTAATCATTCTTCTCCATCGCAACCGCATCCTTATACACTAAATGCATGCTCGAACCGTTCCTAAAATTTTGATCACGACTTTTAACTTTTTAGAGATGCACTAAAAAATATCTTGTTCATCTTGCGTGATTTCATGTTTTTCAGCCACAGATCCTAATAAAGAATTTTCAGCCATGCAAACTCTAGCAACTCATAGTTAAGGTAATTTTTCTCCTATTTAGTTAGTACATATAAAGTTTTATTAAGCATCAAAATTTTTTTTTGCCTCATTAAAGAAAATGTAGAAAGTAATTGGAAGATTGACAAGTGTTGGTGCGAGAGGACCATTGGAAGGTGAACATGAGTGGTCAATAAATAAAGTTTTTATATCTGGGTTTGGCCTTGGGTTTTTGCAAAGCTAGTGCTGCCAATTTAAACTGAATTAACAAAAGGCGGATAATCAAAGGCCATATTTATGTAAGGAGTTAAAATCTCATACAAAAGTCAAAGAGATATGATAGAACTTGTTATGCAGGCTAGTTGTTCTCTTGTTGCTATGATAGAAGCTTTGTGCACTTCAATCTCAGTTCTTTGCCAATCACCATGATCACATGTATGTTGTTGATTCTTTCTTCTCTTTCGTTTTCCTTTTGTTCGATTTGGATGAATCTGATTGCATATCATAATCTGTCTCGATTTGATCCAGATTATGTCGCATTTCTCTTCCATGGGGAGCTTAAATTGGTGAGAGTTACTTTTATTTTCAACTGATTGAATTGAATAATGTTGATGTAGGTTTTTTCTTTTAATTTGCATTTTTTCAATATTGAACATGTTTTCGTTAACAATGGTTGTTTCCTTGACACATCTATACTCTCTCCAAATGAGAAAAATAAAAAAAATTCATAATGAGCAACTATATTTTTCTGATTCATAAGTGATAATTTATATTGGATCTTAATCTCTTTTGCAATTACTCCATAGTATCTCATGTTAATTTGTATTTATGGTATTGGAAATGGTTTGCCATTAGGAGCTATAGTTACAACTCCAGAAATAACAAGGGTGATGGCCCAAAAGATTCAATTTAACACTTTTGGTGGGTACCATGTATGTTATGCCGGGGGTCTTACAGTGCACAAGGTTCTGGATAACGAGAAGCGAAAGACTCATTGCATTGATGTTGGTTCTCACTTTCTTGAGCGTTTGAGAACACTTCAGCAACTCTAATTTTTAAAGTCAGTACAACAAAAACCGATTTCATGACTAAGTATGTTGTTACTCGATGGTACAGAGCTCCTAAGCTACTTCTTAATTGTTCATAATATACAACAGTCATTGATATATGGTCAATTTCAGCTAACTATATGGTGTAATTGTTTGTTTGAATGGTTTGTCATTGTAGGTTGTGTGGAACAACTGAAAGTGGTTGACGCATTTGCGGTTTGATGATGGGGATTGACAAAGAGTGAGTTCTCAAAGGAAGAACTAGAATCAAGTTATAAATATCTAATATATTTATTTTTATCCATGATTCATTATCATACCTGGCCTCACTTTCCATATGCTTAAGGAGTCATTGGAATCTATATTTTGCTTTTAGGTATATGTTGCTTGGTCTATCTATTTGTTGATTATTATGTTATATTTGAACATTTTTATGTACTTTGTAGATACAGACAATAACTGGAAAATTGTCTATGCACGGTCCTTAAGTATTGCTGTAATATGAGTACACAACAATTTCTGGAGAAATCTGTTACAATGGTCACGAGCTAGATGAACTTGTTCCTCAAAAAACATCACCTTACATAAGCCAGTATGACCTACACATTCCTGATATGACAGTGAGGGAAACAATTGACTTCTCGGCACGTTGTCAGGGGGTTGGAAGGTTATCTTTCTTGCTTATTCAATCCTAGATGATCCACATAATTTTTAACTAATACAATACCAGTAGGCATTCATACATATCCTTTGAATTGCATATATAATGACTGAAATCCCTAGGAAAGAAAAAGAATAAGGAATCTTTCATGACCTGGATATTGATACTTATATAAAGTTAATTGTAGTATGGACAATTTATATGTCATAATTAGAAAGAAAAAAGTTGACAAAGAAAGTAACACATACTTTTGCAGACTATTTCTGTTGAAGGACAAAGCAAAAATCTTCAAACGAAATTTGTTGTAAAGGTACATCTTCTTAAAGCGGGGTTGAGTTAGAACACAAAGTTACTGAATCACTCGCTTTAGATGTTTTCTATTCTTTTTAACATATGGATTCAAACATTTCATATTGTAGATACTTGGATTGGATATTTGTGTTGACACTCTGGTTGGAGATGGACTAGAGAGAGGCATTTCAGGTGGACAGAGAAAAAGGCTAACTACAAGTATCTTGAAAATCAGGTAATGTTTTCTTGTCATTTTGTTACTATTGAGAGTCCCCTGTTGGATGAGATATAGCTTGAAAATGGGTTTACAAGTGAGATACATCTATCACCTTACAAGTTGTATTTATAGATCTGAGTTAGCTCAACACAAATAGGAAGACCTCATGCTATCAGCCTCTTAGATCACACTCCAAATATTCAATTTTGGGTGTATGTTGAGAGTTCCACAATACATGAGATGTGACCTAATAATGTGTAAGAAAACATCACCTTAAAACTCAGTTTTGTAGTATTGAGTTTGGTCCAAACCAAATTCTAAGAGTTGCAAAGAGGAAACTTCAAGACTCCATAATCTCCTTAGAACTTGTAAGTACTTGAAGTACTAACAAGTTACTTCTCTTGGCTGAATATACATGAGAAGTGTTGCCTCTGTACTAGAGCAGTGCAAATTAAGGCCAGTGATACTTGTGGTTGGACTGCAAACATACTATATATTCTTCATAGATATTTTCTTCTTAATATATATTCTCAATTTTTTTTCCAAATCATATTGCAGGAGAGATGATTGTAGGGAAATCTTCATTCTCTGATTCTCGAGATTGCGTTTGAGATCTGCAATTTTTGTGTGAGCATTGTTTTTTATTTTTAAAGCTGTGCTGGTTTTTTTGTTTTGTTTTAGTCATGTTTTAATTGTAATGCGAAGAATCCGACTTGGGCGTCGGTACCGTATGGGATCTACCTCTGCATTGAATGTGTGTGTTGCACGTGTAACATGGTTTAATGTTTTTCTGTTTGCGCCTTATTTGGTCGATTTGATTATATCATATGATATTATTGATAGGATGATGAAGTTGACGGTAAGAGATTATAAAGAAATGCCATGTGAAATATAAGCATCATCCACTATAATTTATAATTGCATATAAACCAACAATTGATGAACTACATCAATTTCTGGAGTTCCAGCTTCCAAGGCAATGGGCCCCTGTATTTGGTGAGCTTGTTCTTGGTCCTGATAGGAAGTCGCATAGTTCTTCACCTTTATAGTTCAGTTTCACGGGTCCTAAGCTCTATGTCAACACAATACCGATAATGTTGCTTGTTTTATGCGTAATGTTTTTTCAATAATTGTCAACAACTATTTAGTGTTTATGAGATAATTTTTTTTTTGTATTGATGAAGACACTTAGGAGTCTTAGTTTCTTTATGTAATCATTCAAAATAGCACATTGTTAGATCTTATGTACGTGACAAATATGATGATAAATTTGGACTGATCTCGAACTTTGTGCAGGTTGTTATAGGAATGAAGCATGAGACAAGCCTTCGATTGCAATTAAAAGGGTAAAATTTATCATGATTTTGATCAGTACAAAGATTGCAATATTGATTACGGTCGTCTAGCCGTTGTGTGAGTTAACTACTAAAGTTCAGTTCTGCAGAAGGTCAAGTAGCTACTGCAAAGACAATTTTCGTTGTCTCCCATAGAATCAATTATAAAATCTTATATATATATATATATATATATATATATATATATATATATATATATATATATATATATATATATATATATATATATTATTGTAAATGAGTACAATTAATTTAAATATTTTTATAATTAATTTTAAAAAATTAAATTTATGATTCAAATATAAATAATAGTATTTCTATCTTTTGAAAATAATAACTCTTTTGTTGATTATATAAATTTTATATTATTCATATTCTTTTGTTATTATAAATATATATCATTTCTATCAATTATATACTATTTTTCTATCAAGAATAAAAATGGTAATAAGTAAAATACTTGCATTTTATTAAAATATGATAAATTTATAATTATTGAACGAAGATATACTTCAATTATAGTTATTTTTTTTACATACATGAATTCTTCTTAACTCAATACGAGTGTCAGACCGGTACCTGTACAAACGCACGGGTATCATACTAATTTGTTATGGAAAACATAAATTTATCATTATTTATAAATTTGTTATCTCGTCAAAAAAATATCATTTAATATTTAAAATTTATTTTTTTAAGCCCAATTTTGCTCCTAACTACAATCACTCATTGATTCTAATTAAATGATCTTATTTTACTCTTTAAATTTTTTGTCTTAATTTAGAACAAAGTCCAACACAGTGTATATGGTCAATATTTAAAATTTTATAATCAACCAATGTATGTTATGTCATCTCAAACACTTCAACAATCTACACGATAAAATGTGTAAAGTTAACAATATAATATATGTGATTAATTAAACGTTTACAAGTAAATCAATAAATACATAAATATGTTTCATCATATAAATAAGGAAAAAAGAACATAACTAATTTATATACAATAGAATATATGTCACATAAAATTTTATTAATAACATATTTTTACAACATTTTGTAAGAGTGACAAACTAACATACCTATTACATTTACATTAATACATTTTGGTACGCACAACAAAAACTTGCACACAAAAAAAAAGCAAAATAGAATGGAGTCAATATGGTAGAGATCACGAGCCTAAAATTTTTGTCTTTTCCGTCAAGAAATGTGTGTGGGCAGGGTGAGTCTGACGAACACTGAATTCTAAAGCCTAAAACTTGCAATCACTTCTGTTAATGCTCGTGTTCGCACAAAAATAGGAATTAAACAGACATAATAGCCGGTGCAAACCTAAAATTTAAATTCACTCTATAAAAAATATTGATAAAACAAACATATACGATCAATCAGACATGTTTTTCTATTCGTAAATTTGTATCACTAATTATTTGAATATTAATTACTTAATATTATTTTAATATGATGTTGTTAAATACTTCACTTATGTCAATTTATTATTTTCTTTAAGTTTGTTTTAATAATTTATAAATTATATAGTTAATAAATATTTGATCACAAATGTATAATATATATAATGTTAGTAATTTATCTTCTTCTCTACCGTCTATCTTCTTAGCTCAACTTATGTCGGCTGAGTTTTCTTTCTAATGGTGAAGATTCCCACAAAGTTGTTTGAAGTATAGTAAAAGAACGTTGAAAATTCAGGTGACATAATATATAGAAACAGAAAGTAACGGAGCCCACAAATCCTTGGAGCTTGGACCAAGGGCCAGCTCATGTCTGCTATCTCAACGTTGACCATTATACTACTTTTCTTGCTTCTCTCTTTGTTGTGTTCCAACCTGTTATATTAAAAAATTAATAAACATAAATTTTATATTTTACTTTGTACCTAAAGTAGAACTTTTCCATCAAAAAGAGAAAAACAGAATAAGAAAAATCTGAAAAGGCAAGTGCTCGTGGATGCTTGATGGTGATGGCATCTTTTGAAGAACTAGATCTCATTCTGTCGTTGTTTTAATAACTGATGATTAAATGTTAAAGTAACAAGATTTCATTTATTCCACACTTTTACCTAATCAAATAGTTCTTTGAACTTTAACTAAATTATTTTGAGAAATAACATGTTAATATATTTAGATTGTCTAATATGAATATATGGTCTGACATACTTAAATTTTCTTCAGGCTGTTTCGTTTACTAAAATGTATGACCTAAATTCTTTAAAAAAAACTTATTTATTCAAATAGTTTAAGTTTAATTGTCCAAAAGTTTATGAAAGGTATGTTTAGTTTAACTTTTGAAAGAGTAAAAAATCATTTTAAAAATATAAAAAATAATTTTGAAATGATTTTGAGGTGTTTGTTTATTTTAAAGTAGAATTGATTTTATCTTCATAATTGATTCTATTAGAAAATGAAATTTATATCTAGAATTTAAACGTGTTTGTACATTGAAATTTATTGTTCAATTCATTTTTATATAAATTTATTTAAATATAAATCATTTTACTTTTAACTCACTTTTAGATATAATCAATTTTACACAATCAAATCATTCAAAATCAATTATTTTCACCGCAAAACCAAATACACACTAAATCTATTATGTTGGCCCTTATGATAGGACGAAAGTAAGTCATATGTTGGCCCTTATTATAAGTCTATTCTGAGATCTAATGATAAGACAAAAGTAGTAAAGAGTGCATAACATATACACCTTTTTTTTTCTTCTGAAAAATAGATAATTTCGTCTCTTAGAGCTCTGCTAACCAACCAGATCAATCTAATTAATGACCTATATTTCACGCTCATTTCACGCTTTGTGGAACCTTGTTTTGCAGGTGTCTTACAGGAAAACTTTCAAACCAAGATATCATCTTTTGGTTATGACAATTGTAAAATATCAGAATATATGACATTTACCATAATGAATATGCAAATATTGAGAAATTCAAAATAATATACTTAAGCGATTAAAGATGCATTCCCTGAGTTTGATAAAAGATTGATAAAGATTCAGATTAAGGCAGACAAATAGATCATATCAAAAGCCTTAGGAGACCTCAAGCAAGATCAACACAATGACTTCATCAGACAAAGAGCTTAGAAGAGACTGTCATAATTTAGTAAGTGAGTGAAACAATGTAAAAACAAAGTTTTCTCTTCTCATAGTGGTTATAAGCACACACACACATACACATTAAAACTTTTTTAAAAATATTTTTCAAAAGAAATAATTTAATGAAAATATATAGGAATTTGTTGTACCCTAAAATTTGCCCTCTCATTCTTCAAGGCCTTTCTCACAAGGTTTCTCAAGGTTCAAGCTTGCACAAGTACTTTGGAATTTTCCAGTACCAAAATTAAAAGGAAACTGTCAAAAGGGGAGAAAACAGATAAAAATATCATTTTGACAAAATTTGAAGAAATACAAGTGTTCTTCGTTTCAGCTCTTTCGATTGGCCTTTTGGCCTATTTCGACACAAGCTTGGCTTGCGTCCTTCGACTGGGCATGGGCCTCTGACACATTTTGGTTTGGATTCACAAGGGAAAAAGCCTCTTGTAATCTATTTCATTTCCAAGGCAAAAGGCTCTCTTTTAACATCCTTCGATTTGCACTTTTTGTTCCCTATTTGCCTCTTTCGAATATGAACACTTTGTCCTCCTACATACACTCTTTCGTTTGATCACATGTAACCCCTGGCATGCAAGCTTTCGATTGGACATAAGCCACCTTCACACAAAGGCTTCGATTGGAGTTTTGGTTCCCTTCGAATCACCATCTTTCAAACCCAACTCTGAATCCTTCGACGCAGTTTTCTTTAGTACATTTCTAGAACTCTTCGACACAAGTGGAAAATAGGATTTTGAAAGGACAACTGATCAAATCTGTGGACCCTGCTACGTGATCTTACTTTACAAGCCTTAATGCTTGTATTTCACTCCATAATTAATTGCTTACATTTTGGATTAAGCTATTATCCAGGTGATTAAGCCTTTGTCCAGAAGTTTTTGCATGAAAGTGAACTTGCTAAGTACAAATCCTGTCCCAAGCCCATGCTTTGCTAAAATCATGTTTGTACTTCACCATAAGTCAGGGAAGTCAACCCCTTTTAACCAACAACTTCAGTACTTCACCTTGGAATCTTTGAAAATCTGACATAGCTTAAGATTCATGTTTCAGCCAAGCCACATCTTTGTTTAAACTTCCAAACCTTTTCTCTATAAATAGAGGAACCATTGACAAAGAAAGGGTCCAGATTTTTGGTAGAGAGAAAAAATCATAAAAATCCTCAAGCATTAAAACTCTCCCATATTCTCAAACTCTCCAACATTTTCGAACCTTCAAAACTCTAAGATTTTTTTTCATAAAAAAGCCTCAGTAGTGTACCTTTCGATTTACTCCCCCTAGACTGTAGCAACTTTCGATTCACGCATCACCATCATATACTCTCTTCCGATTCAGTGACTGCCCAGACTAAACAGTAACAGAACTAGCTTAAGGAGGATCCCGGCGAAGCTCTCTCCACCATCAAAAAAGTCACCTACAGCTCTTTCGACTAAGTTCTTCAAGAGGTAAGTTCTCTCTAAACTTGGAACTCATTCATTTAAACATCATATACACATACCAATAAAGAAAAATGTAGATATTTCTGGACCATGTTTTAACATTCGATTATGGACTTTGAGACCCATTGTTTTGTTTTTGTGCTAACCCCTGGATTGTAGTTATGTTTGGATGTTGCATTTTTAAGAACTTAAGACAGGTTTGTTATACCCTTCGATTGGCTAGCTGCACCAGCCCTTAGAATTACAACCTGAGGGCCTAATATGCTTACAATGAGTCAGCAAGGAACCTGTGGAAAATCCAGAACCTTACTGACTCCCACCCCCAGTAGAAGGAGACAAAGGCAAATCGAAGGGCATGACTAATTCCAGACTCCAAATCGAAAGAAGCCAAAAATACGCAGAATCGAAGGGTTCCTGCCTGAGTCGAAAGACCTTTTGTTTTCTTGCCTTTACTTTATTTTTGCCTTTATAATTTCATGTTATTCAATATGGTTGTAATAGCGCAGGGTCTTATCTTCTTTTTTTTTTGCATTTTATTATTTTTGTATGCTTGCTAGTAAAATAGGAAATGTATGGCAAGATAAAAACAACAAAATAGACAATCCTAATCAAAGACAAAATGCATGCAAATAACACACTTCGCACACAAGCACCCTTAGGGTTTCTCCCACTTGGTTGCCTTATATAAAATTAGCCATGTTACGCATGCAAAGTATCTTGGTAAAACAAACAAAATCAAAATATCATAGTCCCTCGATGACGCTATTCAAAAAGTTGCCTTACAAAATGATCTTATCCCTCAAAAATGCTAAGATACTTGGCAACATTGCTATCATGGTTATACGATGACCCGCGCCCGTCCCGTTTACATTCAAAGATAGGGTTGTTTACCAAATCAGTGGTAAGTCAACAATGTCAAAGGAATAAAAATGCACAAGAAATATATTTGAGTAGGTAGATAGCTTCTAAGTTACTTGCTCCATTTCAAACAATCCTTGCTATTTTCAAAAACAAACACACACACATTTCAAAAAATCTTACAAAACATTGAAAACATTTTCAAAAGACAAAAATCTTTGTATACATTCTTACGAACGAGAATCATTACAAATATTTCCTAAACGAATGGCCTCTTTTACAAAATACTTTCAAAATCACACCAAACACCATTTCAAACAAAACAAAGCAAGTGATCTAAGAAAGTAACTAAGAGCCCATGGAAAACCATGGATGAAAAGGGTGCTAGCACCTTCCCTTTTCATAATCTACCCCCTGAACTCAAGAAAACATCTCAAAGGTCTTTCATGTGCTTTTTCACCTTTCCTTTTGGATAAAATAAAAGTCGGTGGCGACTCTTGCTAACCGTGACATTTGCGATAAAATGCAAAACCTCAAGTTAGTTCTCCCACCGCATCACAGAACTGGCGACTCTGCTGGGGATCATTATAAAAGTGGGGTTACCTTAGGGTTTAGATCACATTTATTTGCTTACCTTGTTTGACTTGTTTGCTTTACATTATGGTTCTTTGTTTGGGTTTGAATCTTCCACCCGGATTTGGGAAACATTATAGGTAAATAGCAATATGTTGTGGAAACTGTGCAGGGTATACCGACATGGTCTAAGCAATAGCTATGTTAGTGTGACATATTTGTGGGTACTGGTATCCTTTGAGTCAATCAAAGAGAATACGGGACCGTTTAGTGATGTCATGAAGCACTAATGAACTTCTAGAACCCTTTACTTGACCAACTTGGCCTTTTTAGGATGTAGTGAGATGACCGGCTTTGGTGTAATCCGAAGTTGGTAGATACTCGATACTACACTCATTAAGGGTTGGTTTCTTGGGATATTTCGGTCGCCATTAAAGAGGCTTGAGCTGAAACAATGACCAAGGAAACAATCCAGTGATATTGAGCTCCTTAGAACCCGGTTACTATTGTTAGGACAGGTTGAGCCAACTAAACTTCAAGAGGGTACTTACCTATGAAACCCCATGCAAGCCTAAAATAAGAACTTGTTTGATTTGCTTGTACATATATACTTGTGCATAACATCATGGACATCATGAACATCATATGCATTCACTAACCATTTCAAGGATTTTGGAGATTCATCTTTGTTCTTGTTTTGTAGGTTATGGATTCACTTCGCAGGAAAACTATCCAAATCAACCTTGTAAGAATTCCTCCAAAACTCAAGGAGCTAGCTTCGAGGATCCCTGAGAACTCTTCATTCACCGAGAGACATGTTCGTCTACTCAACTTGGTCACCTCCAACACAGAGGAGGATATAGTGAAGGTTCTCTTCCAGTTCTTTGACCCTTTGCACCATTGCTTCACATTTCCTGACTATCAGCTTGTGCCCACTTTGAAAGAATTCTCTCAACTTTTGAGGATTCCTATTCTCAATCAACTACCCTTCAACGGTACAGAAAGAGATCCAAAGCTAGAAGATATTGCTCAAGCCCTGCACTTGCACTCATCTGATGTCACAACTCATTGGGAAACTAGAAGTGGTGTCAATGGCTTCTTGGCAAAGTTTCTGTTTGAGAAGGCCCAAAACTGTTGGAATTCCTTAGACTTGCAAGCTTTTGAGGAGATTTTAGCCCTTCTCATCTATGGGATGGTCTTGTTCCCCAATCCTGACCAACTCATAGATGTGAGCGCTGTCAAAATCTTCATGTCTCGCAACCCGGTGCCTACATTGCTTGGGGATATCCTACACTTTTTTCACACTCGTACAATGAGGAAAATAGGTGTTCTTATGTGTTGCACTCCTCTCCTGGCAAGATGGTTTATTTCTCATCTTCCCCAATCAGTCTTAAAGAATGAGCAAGGTTTGAGGTGGTCACAAAGGTTAATGACGCTCAAACATTCGGATATTCATTGATGCTCTCGATCTAAAGAGAATGTTATCATTGTTGACCGTTGTGGGGAATTTCCTAATATCCATTTACTTGGCATTAGGGGAGGTATCACCTACAACCCCTGCTTAGATTTAAGACATTTTGGTTATGCCCGAAGGAATGGCCCACATGATATGCTGATTCAAGGCCTGGTATTCGACTACGACAACGACGATCAAGGACTTCGCCGGAGATTCATCCGAGCTTGGAGGATTCCAAACAAGGTGGATAGCAAGATTCTAGGACACAAGAATTCCATCCCTCTTGAGCCTTACCTCAAGTGGGTACGAACCCGCGCTCAAAGTCTTATGATGCCTTATCCCTCCATTCTCCCAGTGATTAATGAGCTTGTTAAGGAAGGAGAAGTTCCATACACTATCCTACATCCTGACATGCCTACATCACTCGAAGACCTACAAAGGGATTGGATACAGCTCAAAGGAGAGTGCGATACTTTCAAAGCCCAATTCTACGCAAGCGAGAAGAAGGTTTTGGAACTCACTCGGCTACTTCATGAAGAGAAGACTCTCAATACCTACATTGCACCAAAGAGGATGCACAACGTCTTTTTACCTTAGAATTTTGTATTATTTTCCCCAAGGGGCATTGATGTACTCAAATTCTATCTTATTAATATAACGTGTGTTCTTTTTGTTTGAAACAAATTTGAATTTTCTAAATCCTTGAAAGCATTGCATGAATACATATCATTCATCATAAGCATAAACAGGTCTTTGCAACAAGTTTCCTCATCTCTCTACTGTTTATTTCAGTAAGATGGATCTCAAATAGACGGTTAAAGATCTTCAAGCTCAGAACACGCAATTCCAACAGTTACTCATGACCTTAGCCAAGGGGCAAGAGGAGCTAAAGACTCTGCTAGAAAAAGAGAAAGATAAAAAGAAGAAGAAGCCAGCTGGTGTGGTAATCGTGGGCAGAAGGTTTCAGGGACAAGCTAAAAGGACCTTAGATTTCCCAACAACATCTGATGAAGGGGAAAGAAAAGGAAAAGAAACGGCAGTACCATCAGATTCTGAAGAAGAAGAGGAAGAGGAGGACTACTCTTAACAACAATACCCTCCGACTGATGATAAATACAAACACCTTGAAGAGAGATTAAGCGCTATGGAAATCCAGAAAGTACCAGGGCTAGATTTTGAAGAGTTGGGGCTGGTGTCAGGGATTGTGATCCCACCAAAGTTTAAAGTGCCATTATTTGCCAAGTATGATGGGGTGTCTTATCCTAAAATGCACCTTCAATCGTATGTCAGGAAGATTCAACCGCATTCAGCCGACAAAGACTTGTGGGTCCACTTTTTCCAAGACAGTTTATCAGGAACGCAACTTGATTGGTTCTACCAGTTGGAAAGGGCCGACATCCACAATTGGGAAGACCTAGCCGCAGCTTTCTATAAACAATACCAGTACAACACCGATTTGGCGCCTACCCATACTCAGCTTCAGAGTATGGCTATGGTTTCCAATAAGGGCTTCAAAGATTACGCTCATAAGTGGAGAGATCTAGCCGGAAGGGTGCAACCCCCTCTATCTGAAAGGGATTTGGTGAACATGTTCTTGGGAAATCTATCAGGCCCTTTCTTCAATCATCTGATTGGGAGTTCCTCTGCAGGGTTTACTGAATTAATTTTAACCGACGAAAGGGTGGAAGCTGGTATAAGAAGTTGGAAGATTCAGAAGGATGCGTCTACCTCTACAGCTGTGAAAAAACCCTTCACTGGGAGGAACGAAGTATCTACTGTTTATTCACAGAGGAATCATGGAAGAACTGAACGCCGGCCAAAGGTGTGGGCCGTTATGATTCCAAAGCCTGCACCAGACCAGCCAAGAAATAACCAACAAAGGGTAGAAAGGCCAGTCAGTCCATTCACCAGGATTAACATGACTCCAACTCAGGTTCTACCACATCTTTTGAAATTGAATCTGGAAACTTTAAAAGAGGCCCAAAGAATCCCAATACTGCGTCTCCTCATTACCATCCGAATGCCAGATGCGCATACCATTCTGAAAGTCCAGGGCATGACACTAACAACTGTTGGGCTCTGAAGAACAAAATTCAAGACCTGATAGATGCAAAGGAAGTCGAGTTTGAAGCGCCTGAGAAACCAAATGTTATTTCCGCTCCAATGCCTAGGCATGGTCACAATGCCAACGCTATTGAAGAAGATTTGTTTGTTGCTACCGTGGATGAACTGTTGACTCCGCTCCCGATCATTAAGTTGAATTTGTTGAAAGCTGGTAGATTCCCAGGTTGTGACAAAGACTTCCATGTTTGCCTATCCTCATCATTTGACTACCCTCTGTTGAAAAAAGGTATCCAACGACTGATGGATAACCAAGAAATTATGTTCGAGAATGCTCCTGTTTCACCCATTCCAGTTAAAGACATTTCAATTATAACCATCTACGCCAATCCTTCCAGGGCCCCTAAAAGACCCGTTAGGATTACACCTGCTCCAAAGACTACTCCACTCAATATTACAATGCCCGGGCCGGTCTTGTATAAATCAGATAAAACAGTACCATGGAATTACGGTGGAGAAATCTACTACCATGGTATCAAACTGGATGAACTGACTGTCGAAGAAAAGATCTCCGAAGAGGACAATTCCGACATTAGCAATATTTCCGGAACAAGCAAGATTTCCCGTAGTGGTAGAATCTTCTCTCCAGAGATTTCCCCTCCAAAGGCAGCCTTTGGACCCGTGGCTGTTCCGAAGATTACCTCTGTACCAGTGATTGTACCTGCAAGCATACTTACCGACAAAGATAACACAATCCTTACCCCTACTTCCACTGCTGAGAATAAAGGAAAAAACGTTCAAGAGGAGCATGTCCGGATGAAGGCTCAATCACTAGCTATCCCTGAAACATCCAAGAAGGAGATGGAAGAAATCCTGAAGATAATAAAAAACAGTGATTATGATGTGGTTGAACAGTTGGGACAAACCCCTTCTAAGATCTCTATGCTAGCTCTGCTGCTGTGCTCTGAAGCACATGCGAAAGCTCTGGTAAAATTTCTGAAGACAACTCATGTGTCGCAAGAGACGTCTGCTGACCAATTCCAGGATTGTATGGCCAGTTTGACAGCTGATAATGGGTTGGGTTTCTCTGATGCTGATTTGACACCCAGAGGGAGAAAACACAACGAGGTATTACATGTCTCAGTGGAGTGTAGAGGAACAACCTTAGCCCATGTTTTGGTGGACACGGGATCATCTTTGAACGTCTTACCGAAAAAAGCCCTTGACAAATTGGATTGCGAAGGGCTGACTTTAAAACCCAGCAACATAGTGGTGAGAGCATTTGATGGTTCGAAGAGGATGGTCCACGGGGAGGTGGACATCCCAATAAAGGTGGGAACTCAGGTTTTCAACTCAACCTTCTATGTGATGGACATCTGTGATCGGTGGATCTGGAACTGACTGTTTAACGCTGGTTCGCGAAATGTCGCGGAAGCAAGAGTCGCCACCGTCTTTTATTTTCTCCAAATGGAAAGGACAAAAGCACATAAAAATTCCTTATAGAGATTGCTCTCGGTTCGGGAGGTAGGTTATAGAAAGGGAAGGTGTTAGCACCCTTTCTATCCATGGTTATCCATGGGCTCTTAGATACTTGCTCACTTGTGTTTTCAAAATGGTTTGTTTGATTTTCAAATATGGGTTTTAAAAAAGGTTTCTTTGAAAATTCCAGTTCGACTCTTGTATCGGTCCTCAAGAGTGTTTGAAAAATTGCTTTTGAAAACTTTTTGAAAAGGTGTCGGTGTGAAAAGTATTTTGATTTGTTTTGAAATTTAGAGCAAGTATCTAGAGTCGTCTACCTACCCTAAGGAATTCGTCTGTGTAAATGTCCTTTAAAGTAGTGCCATCCCACCATTGAGAGGTAGGTAGCACCACCGTTGGAGGTGTCCGGGTCAATTCGAGGTTCGGGACATGGTGATCACCAGAGCAATGGGAAGACACCTTAGAAGCTACCCTCATGCCAGGTTCCCGGATCATGAGGACTTACTAAGACATCCTCTACTCGACGATCACCTTTCGAGGCAAGGCAACAGTGAGGCGTACCCTAGGGGTGGTGTGTGCGATTTGTGTGTCGTTTTCAGATATTTTGTCTTGTCATGTTATTGGTGATCTAGCGTTTATTTTTTATTTATCATTCATTCTTGCATGTCTTGATTAACAGTTAAAAATTGCGAGAAGTAAAAATTCTAAAGCTATTACAAAAGGCGCGGGTCCACATCGCCAAAATTTCTTGAACCCGATTTGACAGAAAAATAAAGAATTAAAGAAGAGTAAAGTGCGAGAAATTAATTTACAAGGCCTTGGGAGAGGTACATAAATATTATACGAGAAAGAAATAAACACGCGAATTAAATAAGAATTAAAAACGAGGGCGTTGGACCCTTTTTTGCAAAATTAAATTAAATGATGGAATTAATTAATTAAAAAAGAAAAGAAATTGTTTTTTGGTATTTTTTGGTTTTAATGAAAAAAGAATTAATTGAAATAACATTCTAACCCTAATTCTATAATTTTTATTTTATTATGAAAACATATTAAAGTTTAACCTAAAATTAACCCTAATTATTTTACATGCAATTTAATTACAAAAATAAATAATAGGAAATATTTAATTATCATGAAAGAAAATAAAAAAAAGATAAAAAATTAATTAAACCCTAATTCTACCAATTTTAGATTTTTATTATGAAAATATTACAATTAAACCTAATTTAAGAACTAAAATTAATTAATGTAATTAATTTGCAAAAATACTAAAATAAAATATTTATTATTTTTTTCATCTTTTCTGATTTTTTTATTGTTTTGTGTTTTTATGAAAAATAATTAAATTAACAGAATTAATTAAGAATAATAATTGAAAGTAAAAAAGAATGAAAAAAAGAAAAATATTGCAAACCTCAGGGGGGGTCTGCCCCCAATTGTGAGGTTTGACTTTAGCAATCTGGGCCCAATGATCTTCAGGCCTGGTAGACTTTCTGATTAGCGTATAGCTCCTTTGACTCATGTCCACGCTGCTCTCCCAACCATAACCCTTGGATTATTCTCGCCCTACGTGTGGCAAACTGGTTCAGGGAGACGTATGGTGTTTCTTTGGACTGAAGCTGCACAGGATAAGATTAATAGGAAAAATATTGAAAGAGAATGGGGACCTGGGGCTCGAACCCAGGTCAAGAGGTTTACCAGTAACAAGTCTTGCCAATCAAGCCAAACGCGTTTTCTGTATATCACATAACAAACAAATATTATAAAAGAAAATAATGATTAATGGAATTTCCGCGCGAGAATTTGAATGAACCCATCAGCGCTAGCCACGTACTCTTCTTCTTCCTTAGCTTATTTTTTTTCTGAAACACAAAGACAATAAGCAACGGTTTTGAACCGTTCTATAACATATCATTAGAGAAAATAGCGAATAGGCCATAAGGCCTCATAAATTAGGCGCGAGGGCTTATTTCTCTTCGTCCAAACATGCTTGATTCAATGGTGGTATTCAGGTGTCTTAATTTTACCATATCACGAAATGCCCAAATTAGAGCTTGCAAAACCCTAATACTCATCCATGGCAAATCTTCATACGATGCACAAAAACTCAATTCAATCACATGGTTAGTCTCAGAATTAGTCAAGGAACATAAATCAATAATAAAAAATTGCTAAAGATGCATGGATTGAGATGCACGAATGTGAAATATTTTCTGTACAGGTAGTCACCGTGTTACCAATTTAGTGCGTTAGGATGATTGATTTCGATTGGAAAGCTTTCCTTGAAACCTCAGGAAGTTAATGTGATGAAAATCTTGCCTTGAATCGTCCCAAAACTCAGTTTTCAATATTGGAATTTTCTTGAAAAATACAAGTTTTCTTATGGCTCTTCTGCGCAGCTTTTTTTGTTAGGAGGATTAGGTCTTGCTTGTGTATGTATAGAAGAGTGATTAGGGTTAAAAAACTTGATCAAAATCCATTGCGTTCATGGTTTGTAAGATTTGATTTTTCAAGATCTTTTTCAATCTTTTTTCATGCTATTTTGTACAAATCATGGCCAATTTTCTTCAATTCTTTCCAAATCTAGCTATGCACGAAATATTGAGCATATAATATGCATAAAAAGATTTAAAACCTAGGTTTAGTATTTTTCATGTATTTATTTTAATTTAAATGAATTATTAATAATAAAAATCCAAATAAATAAATAAAAAATGATAAAAACTTCCCTTTGGGCCAAATGGTCGTGCACATGCCTTGGATGATGAATTGTGGAAGAAAAAGAGGCCCATTAGCAATTTTAGGTCATTTGAACCAATGTTGACTTTTCAAAATATCCAAAAATTTCCCAACTTTCACAAGGCATAACTTGCTCAATGTTTAAGCTTTTCTCACGTTCTTGGACATTTTGGAAAGGTCTTTGAGTCCTCTAACCAATGCCTTTGGTCCCATGTCATTTTGATTTACCAATCTCAAGTTATGGTCTTTGACTTAAAGTCCCTTTTTGTTGACTTTTGAAAATGACCTATAATGTTGAAATTGATAACTTTTTGTGAGAGCATTTCTTGGACTTGAAGTGTGAAGAGGAGTTGTAGGAAATGTCTTTCTATTCAAAATGAGCTTTGGATGGAATTTTTATGATAATCCATGTGAAAGTTATGCCCTGGTCAATTTACAGTTGACTTTTTTCAGCTGTCCAAATAAGGAAACTTTTGCATCTTGATGATTTTTGAGCCAAGCTTTGAGAATCATGATCAAGCATTGATCAAATGATGTTTGTGGCTTCAAAATGAGATGTTGACCAAAAATTTGAACTTTTGACTGTCAAATGACCATTTTGCCCCTACAGTTGACTGTGGTGCAATTAGGGTTTTTGACTGTGCAATTTTGTGCTGAAAGTCTTGAAACTTTGTATGAGGATGCTTGACCATGTTTATAGGCATGTGGGACTTGATTGGACCTTTGGAAACTTCATTTTCTTGATCAGAACCAAAACCCTAATTTTGACTGTTTAGGAGGCCTTTGAACTGTGCAACCTTTGGGGAATTTTGAAGCATGACTTGGCAATTTCTTGAAGAATATGGGAGGGCAAATTTTGGGGTACAACAGTTGCCCCTGTTCAATCTTCTTAGACCTGAGGATGCAGATTGGCTGACGTGCCTTTCGTAATCCGAGGGTAGAAGATGATTGAACACTAGAGTGCCCAGAAATTTGCGCTCACATAGTAGCAGTGTGATGATGGGAATGAGCTTATAGATGCCATTTGGAGATTGATGGATAGGATGATGGGCTTATAGATGCCATGCTAAGAGGTGATGGAAGGTGGACGGGCTTATAGATGCCATGCTAAGAGGTGATGGAAGGTGGACGGGCTTATAGATGCCATCTGGATGTTGATCGCATAAGAGATTCCTTAGCGAGAACTTGCATACCTGCAAAAAAGAAAATGATTACCTGACCTGTTACGGGGCTGGTCTTCAAACTCTTTGTATAGATGTGTCCTGACTGGTTACAGGAGCTGGATCTGGAGCTTCAAAAGATGATGAATGAACCAGGGGTGGTTGCTACCTCAGCAGGAACGGTGAGAGAACCTTGGGCGACTTCAACTTCAACAGCAATTGTTGAGAGAATCTTGGTGGGAATTACCATCTCCGCAGCATTAGGGAGAGAACCATAGGCAATTACAAACTCAATAGCAATCATTGAGAAAAACCTGGAATGGAATTATCATCTCCGCAACATTGGGGAGAGAACCATAGGCAATTACAATCTCAATAGCAATCATTGAGAAAAACCTGGAATGGAATTATCGTCTCCGCAGCATTGGGGAGAGAACCATAGGCAATTATAATCTCAATAGCAATCATTGAGAAAAACCTGGAATGGAATTATCATCTCCGCGGCATTGGGGAGAGAACCATAGGAAATTATAATCTCAAAAGCAAACATTGAGAAAAACCTGGAATGGAATTATCGTCTCCGCAGTATCGGGGAGAGAACCATAGGAAATTATAATCTCAAAAGCAAACATTGAGAAAAACCTGGAATGGAATTATCGTCTCCGCAGTATCGGGGAGAGAACCATAGGAAATTATAATCTCAAAAGCAAACATTGAGAAAAACCTGGAATGGAATTATCGTCTCCGCAGGATCGGGGAGAGAACCATAGGAAATTATAATCTCAAAAGCAAACATTGAGAAAAACCTGGAATGGAATTATCGTCTCCGCAGTATCGGGGAGAGAACCATAGGAAATTATAATCTCAAAAGCAAACATTGAGAAAAACCTGGAATGGAATTATCATCTCCGCAGCATTGGGGAGAGAACCATAGGAAATTATAATCTCAAAAGCAAACATTGAGAAAAACCTGGAATGGAATTATCATCTCCGCAGCCGGGGAGAGAACCATAGGAAATTATAATCTCAAAAGCAAACATTGAGAAAAACCTGGAATGGAATTATCGTCTCCGCAGGATCGGGGAGAGAACCATAGGCAATTATAATCTCAAAAGCAAACATTGAGAAAACCTTTGATAACTTCTACTGAGTCTTCATCAGAAAAATCTGTTTGGGGTCGATTTAGCTGGACTAGAGAAGGCCTTGGACTGGATAAGAAATCTTTGGAGTCGATTAACTGAACCGGTCTAGGTCTTGAAATATGATTGAGAATTTAACTGAATCTTTCCTGAAAGGTAAAGGTCAGTCATATGCAATGCATGATATGGATCAAGCGATGATGTTCTCAACATAAATGAGATTTGTAAGATATGATGCGTATATGCATGCTATAATGATGTATGTGATGTTTAGGAATGTATGTTTTCGTCTAGGAAAGTAAATCCTTGACGGGTGCCGGGAAGTCACTCCTGGGCTGATGTTGGCAGGTAGATCTTTGCTTCCGCTGGGGATGTTGTTTGCAAGAATACCGGTAGGAGAAGATAACTCCGTTTGGGAATAAACTTGGCGAATGGAATAGCTTTGCGGGGAGAAAAGTACTCTAGTAATCTTGCTGGGGAGCAATACTCTGTGGGGAGAGAGATATCTTGCTGAATTGTTGATAGTAACTTGCTGGGGATATCTTTGCTGCGTTGGAAGTGCTGATAGACTTTGCTGGGGATAAGAAAGAACTGTGTTGACGGCGATCTTTCCGCGGCTCTTGGCTGAGGATAACCCAGTTATATCCTAGTAAGGAAATAACTCTTTGAATAAAGCCGGGAGACGCGTTCGTGCTCTGCGAGGGATAAGCTTCCAGAATCTACTGGGGATAAGCTTATTGCTTGGGGAGATGGATTCCAACTTTCCTGGGGGACTAGATTGGACTCTCCTGGGGAAGTTTTGAACTGCGGGGGAAGTGATTCCTTCGAATGTTTGATGTACCACCAAGGAACAATCTTTAGACCAAGACTGTCGGGGATGCTTGTCAAGAATATGTATATTGCTGCTGGAGAATGTTGAGATCTGCTGGAGGATACTCAACTTCCTTAAGGTTTGATAATATAGCTTGGAGAGAGTGTACTGACTGCTTACTCTCTGGGGAATTAGGATACCTGGTTATGTTTTTTAGCTGAACCTACCTTGGTACCTTGGAGGACAGAACAATTAGATTGCTCAGACAACTCTTTATTGCCCCTGTTTCTAATGTTACCTGTAATTAATCCTTTGTTTTGTATGCAAATATTCATGAGTTAGCAAATTATTGTCAATGCATATATCACAAATTGAACCTTGGACGTTCTTCGCAAAACAAAATAGAAAAAGAAAAACAATTGGCACTTTTAACTGAAAAGTATATTTGTATTGATTTTTGAATAGCCTGAAAATAGGCGTTTTGTGTACAAGAGGCTGACGTCCTAGTAAGAGAACGCCGCCGAGCAAAAGAGTTTATACAAATTTTGTACAAGAGAAAATAAAACAGCTGTGTGAAATGAATGATCCCACTGGGTTTCAACTCTGCTATCTCCTTTATATCCCCGAGCGTCTCATCACTTGATGACCTAAACGAAGATGAAGCTGACTGATCGATGCCATCTGAATTTGATGTAGATACCGGATTCCGGGTGCAAGGTGATCCAATGAGACATAATATTACGCTTTTATCCCTAATTTTTGCCTGGACCGCCCTTTCGGGTTTTCGGTCCACCGGGATACCCATTTTTGCCCAAGCCGCCTTTTCAGGTTTTCGACTTGCCGGGTGTACAGATTTTTTCCATTTCATCCCTTCATTTTGCCCGAACCCTTTTGGTTCGCCGGGAAGCCCTAATTTTTGCCTAGGCATGTCAGCCTAGCGGGTCTTTTTTATGCGTAGTATCTTTTTACTATGTCTACATTGGCGGGGTGAGGAAGGTCGTCACCATCCATATTGGTTAGAATCATGGCTCCTCCTGAGAACACATGTTTAACTACAAATGGCCCTTCGTACGTAGGGGTCCATTTGCCCCTTGGATCACTCTGAGGAAGGATGATTCGCTTGATTACCAGATCCCCAACTTGATATTCCTGTGGTCTGACCTTTTTGTTAAATGCCCTAATCATCCGTTTCTGATACGTCTGACCATGACAGATAGCAGCAAGCCTCTTTTCGTCAATAAGATTGAGCTGATCAAGTCGTGTCTGGATCCAATCATCCTCGTTCAGATTTGCATCCTTCATTATCCGGAGAGAGGGTATTTGCACTTCGATCGGTAAGACTGCCTCTATACCATAAACCAAAGAGAAAGGAGTTGCCCCGGTTGACGTTGTAGCTGAGGTACGGTACCCATGTAGAGCGAACGGTAACATCTCGTGCCAATCTTTATAAGTCACTGTCATCTTCTGCACGATTTTCTTGATATTTTTATTAGCTGCTTCTACAGCCCCATTCATCTTCGGTCTGTAAGGAGAAGAATTGTGGTGTTGTATCTTGAACTGCTCGCAGAGCTCAATGATCATCTTATTATTCAGATTAGTACCGTTATCTGTAATAATTCTTTCTGGGACGCCGTACCGACAGATCAGGTTATGCCGAATGAACCGTGCCACAACAGTCTTGGTTACCGTAGCGTAGGAAGCTGCTTCGACCCACTTTGTAA
This sequence comes from Vicia faba, assembly GCA_948472305.1. Taxonomy (NCBI): domain Eukaryota; kingdom Viridiplantae; phylum Streptophyta; class Magnoliopsida; order Fabales; family Fabaceae; genus Vicia; species Vicia faba. The sequence continues at coordinate 501,576,955 of OX451741.1, forward strand.
AATAATCAATCGCCACTAGGATGAAACGATGCCCATTGGATGCCGTAGGTTTAATCTCACCAATCATGTCTATGCCCCACATTGCAAACGGCCAAGGCGCAGTCAGAACATTCAGCGGAACTGGAGGAACATGCACCTTGTCTGCATAAATCTGGCACTTATGGCATGTCCTGGAATGTTGGTAGCAGTCAGCTTCCATTGTGGACCAATAATACCCTGCCCGAAGGATCTTTTTAGCCATAGTGTGTCCACTGGAATGTGTACCAAAGGTCCCTTCATGTAGCTCTTCCATGATCCTTTCTGCTTCAGTTTTATCCACACAACGCAGTAGGGTTGAATCATGGTTTTGCTTGTACAAGATGCCGTTGCTAAGGAAGAACTTTGCTGCGAACCTTCTCAGGAACTTCTTATCATTGATAGAGGCACCTTCAGGGTATTCCTGAGTTTCCAAATATCTCTTCACCTCATGGTACCAAGGCTTCTCAGTTACCAATTCAGTCTCGAGATCACAACAGTATGCCGGTTCGTCCAGTTTCCAGATGATGATCCGGGGAGCCTCGTTATCCCATTTGACCTTGAACATAGAAGACATTGTAGCTAACGCGTCTGCCAGCTGATTTTCCTCTCTTGGGAAATGTTCAAAGGTTATTTCTGTGAAGTGGGGGATCAAGGTCAATACACATTCCCTGTAAGGAATAAGATTCAGATGTTTTGTATCCCACTCTCCTTTGATCTGATTGATCACGAGAGCGGAATCTCCGAAGACACTCAGAAACTTAATCCTTAGGTCGATCGCAGCTTGAAGTCCCATGATGCACGCCTCATACTCCGCCATGTTGTTGGTACAGTTGAAACATAGCCGGGCAGTGAGTGGAGTATGAGTGCCTTGAGGGGATATGATTATAGCGCCGATACCGTTGCTCAAAGCATTGGAGGCTCCGTCAAAGTGCATAGACCATCGGGATCCTTCCTCAGGTCCTTCATCCAGTCCAGGTACTTCACAATCGTCACTATCATGATGCTTTCATCCGGAAACTCGAAGTTCATTGACTGATAGTCATCTACGGCCTGATGTGCTAAGTGGTCTGCCAATACACTTCCCTTGATGGCTTTCTGGGTTGTGTACTGAATGTCGTATTCCGTCAAGATCATTTGCCATCTTGCAATTCTCCCAGACAGAGCAGGCTTTTCAAATATGTACTTTATAGGATCCATCTTTGAGATCAACAAGGTAGTGTGAGTCAGCATATACTGTCTCAGCCGGCGAGCAGCCCATACCAAAGCGCAGCAAGTTTTCTCAAGCAGTGAGTATCGGGTCTCACAGTCGGTAAACTTTTTGCTAAGGTAATAAATGGCATGCTCTTTTCGGCCAGACTCGTCATGCTGCCCCAGCACACACCCCATTGAGTTATCAAGTATTGTCAGGTATAATATCAAAGGTCTCCCTTCAACCGGTGGCATAAGGATGGGTGGTTCTTGGAGATACTCTTTGATTCTGTCAAAAGCAGCCTGACATTCATCATTCCAACGTACTACCTGATCTTTCTTCAGCAGCTTGAAGATTGGTTCACAGGTAGCAGTCAGGTGTGAGATGAAGCGAGCAATGTAATTCAGGCGTCCTAAAAAGCCTCTGACCTCTTTCTCTGTCTTGGGAACTGGAATCTCTTGAATAGCTTTGACCTTAGCAGGGTCCACTTGAATACCTTTATCACTGACAACGAAGCCTAGCAACTTCCCAGATCTTACCCCGAAGGTGCACTTGTTCGGGTTCAACCTCAGCTTATACAGTTTCAGCCGGTCAAACAATTTTTGCAGATGATCTAGGTGCTCTTCCTCAGTCTAGGACCTTGCGATCATGTCATCCACATACACTTCTATCTCATGATGGATCATGTCATGAAATAAAGCAACCATGGCACGTTGGTAGGTTGCCCCAGCGTTCTTCAGTCCAAAAGGCATGACCTTGTAACAGAAGGTGCCCCACTGAGTAACAAATGTAGTCTTTTCCATGTCTTCAGGTGCCATCTTGATCTGATTGTAACCTGAAAAGCCATCCATGAAAGAGAATACCTTGTGCTGAGCTGTATTATCAACAAGGACGTCAATGTGAGGTAGAGGGAAGTCATCTTTGGGGCTGGCCCTATTCAGATCCCTGTAGTCGACACACATTCTGACCTTACCTTCCTTCTTAGGTACCGGCACCACATTAGCGACCCACTGAGGGTAAGAAGTCACTGCAAGGAACCCAGCATCAAACTGCTTCATACGGCGGACCTTTTGCTTCACCGGAGGGCAGTCTTCCTTAGTTGGCAAGTGATGGACCACAATATCGGTATCCAACCCGGGCATGTCTTCGTAGGACCAAGCAAATATCTCCATATAATCATGCAGCATCTGAGTCAACCGTTGCTTCACGCTGAGCTCTAGGTTGGCACCAATCTTTACCTATTTCCTGTCTGCCTCAGTACCCAAGTTTATTGTTTCCACTGGCTCTTCATGGGGTTGAATTGCCCTTTCTTCCTGAAGTAACAGTCTTGCAAGTTCGCCAGGCACTTCGCAATCATCTTCACCTTCGTCTTCGGCTAAGTTGATCGGATTTTCGAAGTCATAACTGGCAGTAGCAGAGTCGTTACCAGTGAGATCCAGAGTGGATTGAAACCTGTATGAGTGAGTGTGTGTGTAAATACAGCTGTTTTGAAATATATGTAAAGGAAAGAAAGACAGGAAAGGAGCATAAGATTTGCAATGCGAGAAAACGTCCAAGATTTTCATTCATGATATATGAAATGACAATTTATATGCCCTCACAAATAAAACCACGGTGCCTCGGGTAAGACACCGGGCCATAGAGTTTATTTATTGTTTATTACAAAATAACAAAACAAGGAAATTTATTACTGCGTAACGAAAGTAACAGGAGTATGGTCCTTAGCAATCCAATTGGTCAATCCGCCATCAGTTGTCGGGTAGATCCAACTATTGAATTCAGCTTCGTCCACTTCATTGTCTTCCCCAACAGCATTCACCCCTGGATTTGTAATGAACACAGGAGGTCTTCTGGTCTTCGCCTTCCGCATAGCTTTCTGACCCTCTGCAGTAAAACCCAGTCCAAATTTGTCAGTTTTCTGTGTAAAGTCGGGAAGCCTGCCCCAGTTAGCGCATTCACCTTTTTGAACCACAGCCCGGGCATCCTTCAGGGAAGCCATCTTTAAGGGAACATTCTCTTCGACTGCTGTTTCTGCTGCTGCTGAAATTGGAAGCACCTCCTCAAAATGCTGAAAGGGGGTTTCAATAAACTCCCCGTCCATCTCAATGTATCTGAAGGAATTCAAGTGGCTCACCATATATTCCTCCTCTCCCTGCACAGTGACGATCTTCCCTCTGACAGAGTATTTCAGCTTCTGGTGCAAGGTAGAGGTCACTGCCCCAGCTTTATGGATCCAAGGCCGACCCAGTAGACAAGAGTACGATGGACGGATATCCATCACATAAAAAGTAGAGTCAAACACCTGAGAGCCCACACGAATAGGAATGTCGACCTCTCCATGAACCGTCCTTTTTGAACCGTCAAAAGCCCTGACGATGATATTGCTGGGTTTCAGTTCCAGGCCTTCACAATCTAAACGGTCTAAAGCCTTCTTTGGTAGCACATTCAAGGAAGAACCAGTATCCACCAATACATGTGCCAGAGTAGTGCCCCTGCATTCGATAGAGACATGCAGAGCATCATTGTGGTCTCTTCCTTTTGCAGTCAGGTCTGCATCTGAGAAACCTAGGCCATTGTCCGCTGTCAGATTTGCTACGCAATCAGTGAACTGGACTGCAGATGTCTCCTGTGGCACATGGGCCGTCTTGAGGAATGATATCAAGGCCTTAGCATGGGCCTCGGAGCATAGCAGTAAGGAGAGCATGGAGATCTTGGAAGGCGTGTGCCCCAGCTGTTCCACAACATTGAAGTCACTCTTCTTTATAATTTTCAAGATTTCCTCCATCTCTTGTTGGGAGGCCTCAGCATTTACAGGCATCGGTGCCTCCATCCGGGCAGGCTCATCTTCAACTCCCTTACCACGAGCATTGGATGACTCGGCAGCAGGGGAAACAACTTGGTCAGCAACAGGAACAGGTACGCTTGTAGGTGTTATGAGGAGGGGTCTTCGAGCGGCGGGCGGTGCAATGTCAGGTGAGAAGAGCCTGCCACTGCGGGTAACCTTGGCTGGACCAGTGATATCGTAGATACTGGCGCCAGCATTGAACTCTTGTTTAATCCCATTTACATACACATCTGCCCCATAATTCCAGGGGACAGCTTTATCGGATACATAGGGCAGAGGCCCCGGAACAGTGATAACAATAGGTGCGACAGTCATGATTTGAACAGGCTTCTTCGGGAGAGCCTTGATTGGATTATTGAAGATGGTAACCACAGAAACTTCTTCTACCGGAACCAGCTGAACAGCAGACTTCTTAAACAGAATCTCCTTACTATCCATTAGGCTTTGGATGCCTAACCTCAACAAGGGACAACCAGATAGGGAAACAGCACAGAACAGGCAACCCTCACTGCAACCCGGAAATAAACCGGCCAGCAGTAGGTTCTTCTTGACGGTCATTAAAGGAGTAGCCAGATCATCCACAGAAACAGCGTAAACATCTTCGTCAACAGCATTTACTCCATGCTGAGGCATAGGAGCAGTCACCATATTCGGCCTCTCAGGCGCTTCGAACTGTATCTCCTTCGTGTCGATAAGGTCTTGCACCTTATTCCTTAATGCCCAACAGTCATCAGTGGAATGCCCCGGGCTATCAGAATGGTAAGCACAGCGAGCATTTGGGTTGTACTTAGGAGATGTAGTATTTGCAAACTTCGGAGCCTCTCTGACAGTTACTAAGTTGGTTGAGAGCAACTGTGGTAAGATCTGCGACAAGGTCATACTCAAACGGGTGAACTCTCTCCGGGGTCTCTCAGCCCTTTGAGGATTGGTTGGCCGAGGAGTGGCAGCAGGCTTAGCAATCATTACCGCACTGACAGATTGGCGGTGCTCAGATCTCTCTGGTCTCTTGGAACCATATACAGCACTAGCCTCCTTCTTGAAGGGTTTCTTCTCAGAACTAGACGATGCACCCTTCGGAATCTTTCCAGACTTCAACCCAGCCTCAATTCTCTCTCCCGTCAGAATCAGATCAGTGAACCCTGCAGACGAATTCCCGATAAGATGGTTGAAAAATGGCCCAGATAGGGTCCCCAAGAACATGTCTACCAATTCCCGATCAGTCAACGGAGGATGCACCCTGCCAGCCAGATCCCTCCACTTCTGAGCGTACTCCTTAAAACCTTCACTTGAACCTAACGACATACCCTGGAGTTGGGTACGCGTAGGGGCAAGGTCGGCATTATATTGATACTGCTTATAGAAAGCAGTAGCCAACTCCTCCCAGTTACGAACCTTGGTCCCATCCAGCTGATAGAACCATTCGAGATGAGTCCCTGAAAGACTCTCCTGGAAGAAGTGGATCCACAAATTCTTATCCGCTGAGTACGGCTGAATCTTCCGCACGTAGGACCTGAGATGTAGCTTGGGACAAGACGCCCCGTCGTACTTGGTGAAAGATGGTGCTTTGAATTTATGAGGGATGATCACACCAGTAGACAAACCAAAATCTCCAAAATCCAGCCCAGGTACCTGTTGTATCTCCATATCATTCAACCTATCCTCCAGTTGCTTGTATCTGTCTTCTGCAGGAGGATATTGCTCTTCATCAAAATCAGTCTCGTTGTCGGAGACTACCGGACTAGGACCTTTTTCTACTTGTGGAGTACTCTTGCCAATGGAAGAACCAGCCTCTTCATTCTGCAAAGTGTTGCCAATCCTTCGGCCCGAGCTGAACAGAACAGTCCTTCTCTTCTTCTTCTTCTCCTTCTTTAGGAGCAGAGCTTTCAGCTCTTCTTGGCCTTGAGCCAAACCCTTGATTAATTCCTGAAATTGCGCATTCTGCGCCTGAAGAGCTTTGATGGAGGTCTTAGTTGATGACGAGTCAGGATTCATGATGCTGAAATAAACAGCGAAGAACTGTAAGCAACCTGAAAAGAGGAATACCTGCTATGCACATGATGAATGATATGTGTTTATGCAATGCATTCAAGGGTTCGAAAGTTCAAATTTGTTGTAGACAAAAAGGAACACACGTTATCATTAAGGAAATCATTGTTTAGTACATCAAAGCCTCATGGGCAAAATAATACAAAGGCAAATCAATCCCAAAATATACTACGCATCCTCTTTGGAGCTATGTAAGTGTTGAGATTCCTCTCCTCATGCAACAGGCGGGTGAGCTCCAAGACCTTCTTTTCACTAGCATGTAGACTGGTCTCAAGAGAATTCCGTTCTTCCTTAAGCTGGATCCAGCTCTTCTGCATCTCTTCCCAGGATGTGGGCATATCAGGGTGCTGAATGGTGTAGGACACTTCTCCTTCCAAGACTGGCTCTTTGATCACAGGGAGCATATGAGGATAAGGCATCACTAACTTCTGGGAGCGGGCTCGTACCCACTTGAGATAAGGTTCCAACGGGATGGAATTCCTATGCCCCAGTGTCTTGCTGTCTATCCTACTTGGCATCCTCCAGGCTCTGATAAATCTCTGGCGAAGTCCTTGAGTATCGTTGTCGAAGTCAAAAACTATGTCAGGAATTAACATGTCATGGGGACCATCCCTCCGAGCATAACCAAACTGTCTCCAAGCCAGGCATGGGTTGTAAGTAATACCTCATCTGATTCCAAGTAAAGGAACATTAGGGTACTCCCCGCAATGATCAATGATAGTGACATCTTCTCTGGACCTAGGGCACCAATGTATATCCGCATGTGTGAGAGTCATCAACCGTTGTGACCATCTCAAACCCCGCTCATTCTTCAAAACTGATTGTGGAAGGTGCGAAATAAACCACCTTCCCAGGAGAGGAGTGCAACACATTAGGACACCTCTTTTTCTCATGGTTCGAGTGTAACATGAGTGAAGGATGTCCCCCAGCAACGTAGGTATAGGATTCCTGGACATGAAGATCTGGACAACACTGATATCTATAAGCTGATCTGGGTTAGGGAACAAAACCAAACCATAGACAAGGAGGGCCACAACTTCTTCAAAAGCTTGCAAGTCAAGGGAGTTCCAACATTCATGGGCTTTTTCAAACAGAAACCTGGCTAAGAACCCTTTGATACCACTTCTAACTTCCCAATGTCCCTTGAGGTCAGATGACTGTAGGTGCAAGGCTTTAGCAATCTCTTCAAGCTTAGGTTCCTTTTCCGTACCGTTGTAGGGTAGCTGATCAAGGAAAGGGATCTTCAGGAGCCGGGAGAACTCCTCCAATGTAGGTACCAGCTGATAGTCCAAGAAGGTGAAACAATGATGCAGAGGGTCAAAGAATTGGAACAGGACCTTGATCATATCTTCCTCAATGTTGGTATTGACCAAGCTGATGAGACTTCCATGTCTTTCACTGAATGAAGAGTTCTCGGGAATCCGGGATATGAGTTGCTTAAGCTGAGGAGGGATCCTTACAAGACTGACTTGAATTGTCTTTCTACGAACAGTTTCCATGTCCTACAAAACAAGAACAAAGATGAAAATTTGAACCCCTGAAATGGTTAGTCAATGCATATGATGCTGGATGATGTCATGATGCTATGATTAAACACACCACAGATATTTACAAAGACAAACATGTAAGGCACACAAGTCACACAAGGCAAGCCTTTAAGGTTTAAGGCCAGCATGGGGTCTGGGTAGTACCCTCTTAAAGTTGGTGGGTTCAACCTGTCCTATTAGAAGTAACCGGGTTCTAAGGGTCCCAATATCACGGGATTGCTTTCATTTTTCATCGTTTCGATTTAGCCACTGAACTGGCGACCGAAATATTCCAGGAAAGCAACCCTCAACTGAGTGTAGTATCGAGTATCAACCAACCTCGGACTGCACCAAAGTCAGTTATCTCACTACCCTAAAGAGGCCAAGATAGTTCAATTAAGGTTCCTAAGGTCTGTTGATGCTTCACGACACCACACAGAGGCCCCGTACTCTCCTTGACTGAACTCAAGGGTTACCGGTACACACCAAAGTGCCACATCAACGTAGCAAACTGTTTCAACCATGTCGGTATACCCTGCACAGTTCCCTCACAGCCTTGTTGCTACTTTCTAGGAAGGTATCCCCAGATCCGGGTTAGGATCTATAGAACTCCCAAGCAACCCACAATTTAAAGCACACAAGGAAAACAATTGAAAACACAGTTATGAACTAACCCTAAGGTACACCTCACTTTAAGTTTTAGTCCCCAGCAGAGTCGACAGTTCTGTGATCGGTGGATCTGGAACTGATTGTTTAACGCTGGTTCACGAAATGTCGCGGAAGCAAGAGTCGCCACCGTCTTTTATTTTCTCCAAATGGAAAGGACAAAAGCACAGAAAAATTCCTTATAGAGATTGCTCTCGGTTCGGGAGGTAGGTTATAGAAAGGGAAGGTGTTAGCACCCTTTCTATCCATGGTTATCCATGGGCTCTTAGATACTTGCTCACTTGTGTTTTCAAAATGGTTTGTTTGCTTTTCAAATGTGGGTTTTAAAAAAGGTTTCTTTGAAAATTCCAGTTCGACTCTTGTATCGGTCCTCAAGAGTGTTTGAAAAATTGCTTTTGAAAACTTTTTGAAAAGGTGTGGTGTGAAAAGTATTTTGATTTGTTTTGAAATTTAGAGCAAGTATCTAAAGTCGTCTACCTACCCTAAGGAATTCGTCTGTGTAAATGTCCTTTAAAGTAGTGCCATCCCACCATTGAGAGGTAGGTAGCACCACCGTTGGAGGTGTCCGGGTCAATTCGAGGTTCGGGACATGGTGATCACCAGAGCAATGGGAAGACACCTTAGAAGCTACCCTCATGCCAGGTTCCCGGATCATGAGGACTTACTAAGACATCCTCTACTCGACGATCACCTTTCGAGGCAAGGCAACAGTGAGGCGTACCCTAGGGGTGGTGTGTGCGATTTGAGTGTCGTTTTCAGATATTTTGTCTTGTCATGTTATTGGTGATCTAGCGTTTATTTTTTATTTATCATTCATTCTTGCATGTCTTGATTAACAGTTAAAAATTGCGAGAAGTAAAAATTCTAAAGCTATTACAAAAGGCACGGGTCCACATCGCCAAAATTTCTTGAACCCGATTTGACAGAAAAATAAAGAATTAAAGAAGAGTAAAGTGCGAGAAATTAATTTACAAGGCCTTGGGAGAGGTACATAAATATTATACGAGAAAGAAATAAACACGCGAATTAAATAAGAATTAAAAATGAGGGCGTTGGACCCTTTTTTGCAAAATTAAATTAAATGATGGAATTAATTAATTAAAAAAGAAAAGAAATTGTTTTTTGGTATTTTTTGGTTTTAATGAAAAAAGAATTAATTGAAATAACATGCTAACCCTAATTCTACAATTTTTATTTTATTATGAAAACATATTAAAGTTTAACCTAAAATTAACCCTAATTATTTTACATGCAATTTAATTACAAAAATAAATAATAGGAAATATTTAATTATTATGAAAGAAAATAAAAAAAAGATAAAAAATTAATTAAACCCTAATTCTACCAATTTTAGATTTTTATTATGAAAATATTACAATTAAACCTAATTTAAGAACTAAAATTAATTAATGTAATTTATTTGCAAAAATACTAAAATAAAATATTTATTATTTTTTTCATCTTTTCTGATTTTTTTATTGTTTTGTGTTTTTATGAAAAATAATTAAATTAACAGAATTAATTAAGAATAATAATTGAAAGTAAAAAAGAATGAAAAAAAGAAAAATATTGCAAACCTCAGGGGGGTCTGCCCCCAATTGTGAGGTTTGACTTTAGCAATCTGGGCCCAATGATCTTCAGGCCTGGTAGACTTTCTGATTAGCGTATAGCTCCTTTGACTCATGTCCACGCTGCTCTCCCAACCATAACCCTTGGATTAATCTCGCCCTACGCGTGGCAAACTGGATCAGGGAGACGTATGGTGTTTCTTTGGACTGAAGCTGCACAGGATAAGATTAATAGGAAAAATATTGAAAGAGAATGGGGACCTGGGGCTCGAACCCAGGTCATGAGGTTTACCAGTAACAAGTCTTGCCAATCAAGCCAAACGCGTTTTTTGTATATCACATAACAAACAAATATTATAAAAGAAAATAATGATTAATGGAATTTCCGCGCGAGAATTTGAATGAACCCATCAGCGCTAGCCACGTACTCTTCTTCTTCCTTAGCTTTTTTTTTTCTTATGAAACACAAAGACAATAAGCAACGGTTTTGAACCGTTCTATAACATATCATTAGAGAAAATAGCGAATAGGCCATAAGGCCTCATAAATTAGGCGCGAGGGCTTATTTCTCTTCGTCCAAACATGCTTGATTCAATGGTGGTATTCAGGTGTCTTAATTTTTCCATATCACGAAACGCCCAAATTAGAGCTTGCAAAACCCTAATACTCATCCATGGCAAATCTTCATACGATGCACAAAAACTCAATTCAATCACATGGTTAGTCTCAGAATTAGTCAAGGAACATAAATCAATAATCAAAAATTGCTAAAGATGCATGGATTGAGATGCACGAATGTGAAATATTTTCTGTACAGGTGGTCACCGTGTTACCAATTTAGTGCGTTAGGATGATTGATTTCGATTGGAAAGCTTTCCTTGAAACCTCAGGAAGTTAATGTGATGAAAATCTTGCCTTAAATCGTCCCAAAACTCAGTTTTCAATATTGGAATTTTCTTGAAAAATAAAAGTTTTCTTATGGCTCTTCTGCGCAGCTTTTTTTGTTAGGAGGATTAGGTCTTGCTTGTGTATGTATAGGAGAGTGATTAGGGTTAAAAAACTTGATCAAAATCCATTGCATTCATGGTTTGTAAGATTTGATTTTTCAAGATCTTTTTCAATCTTTTTTCATGCTATTTTGTACAAATCATGGCCAATTCTCTTCAATTCTTTCCAAATCTAGCTATGCACGAAATATTGAGCATATAATATGCATAAAAAGATTTAAAACCTAGGTTTAGTATTTTTCATGTATTTATTTTAATTTAAATGAATTATTAATAATAAAAATCCAAATAAATAAATAAAAAATGATAAAAACTTCCCTTTGGGCCAAATGGTCGTGCACATGCCTTGGATGATGAATTGTGGAAGAAAAAGAGGCCCATTAGCAATTTTAGGTCATTTGAACCAATGTTGACTTTTCAAAATATCCAAAAATTTCCCAACTTCCACAAGGCATAACTTGCTCAATTTTTAAGCTTTTCTCACGTTCTTGGACATTTTGGAAAGGTCTTTGAGTCCTCTAACCAATGCCTTTGGTCCCATGTCATTTTGATTTACCAATCCCAAGTTATGGTCTTTGACTTAAAGTCCCTTTTTGTTGACTTTTGAAAATGACCTATAATGTTGAAATTGATAACTTTTTGTGAGAGAATTTCTTGGACTTGAAGTGTGAAGAGGAGTTGTAGGAAATGTCTTTCTCTTCAAAATGAGCTTTGGATGGAATTTTTCTGATAATCCATGTGAAAGTTATGCCCTGGTCAATTTACAGTTGACTTTTTTCAGCTGTCCAAATAAGGAAACTTTTGCATCTTGATGATTTTTGAGCCAAGCTTTGAGAATCATGATCAAGCATTGATCAAATGATGTTTGTGGCTTCAAAATGAGATGTTGACCAAAAATTTGAACTTTTGACTGTCAAATAACCATTTTGCCCCTACAGTTGACTGTGGTGCAATTAGGGTTTTTGACTGTGCAATTTTGTGCTGAAAGTCTTGAAACTTTGTATGAGGATGCTTGACCATGTTTATAGGCATGTGGGACTTGATTGGACCTTTGGAAACTTCATTTTCTTGATCAGAACCAAAACCCTAATTTTGACTGTTTAGGAGGCCTTTGAACTGTGCAACCTTTGGGGAATTTTGAAGCATGACTTGGCAATTTCTTGAAGAAAATGGGAGGGAAAATTTTGGGGTACAACAACATCCGTCCTTCTTATTCTTGTCTGTTAGGACGCCCCTGGATCCACAATGCCAGTGCGGTCACCTCCACATTGCATCAAATGCTGAAGTACCCGGTCCAAGGAAAGATCATAACTATCCATGGGGAGGAGGAGTATATGATTAGTCATCTGAATTCTTTCCGATATGTGGAGTTGGATGGCGAATTCATTGAAACACCTTTCCAACATTTTGAAGAAGTCTCTCCAGAAATAGCGACGACCAAGGCGGTATCCTTGATTCCTAATATCACTAGACCTCCACCTCGGATGTCATCTCTAAAGGATGCAAAGGCATTAGTGGAAGAGGAGGGATGCACCATCTGGGGGCAGCTTCCAGACTTTCCCTACAAATCAGACAAGTTTGGCTTGGGGTTTACTTCGACTACTCAGAAGGCTGTGCATCGTACCCGTGTTGGGGGGCCACCTGTGAAGATTAGCAATCAAGGGGTCAATGCAGTAGAAGACAATGAAGAGGATGGCATCTTGGGAGACTGGATATTTCCTACTGTCAGGGGAAGACTTCACAACTGGGAAGCCAGAGACTTTGTCCCAATAACTTTCATCTCTCAGTAATTTATCTTTTACATTTCTGTTGGACTTGTAATATTCACAAACAATTCGCACTTTAAAAACCTTGTGTCTTACCCGAGGCACAATGGTCCATTTGTAAGGGTTTTTATTTCATCTTCATATGACATTTAATGAATCATGGATGCTTTTTCACATATAAACTTTTTGTGTTCATTGTCTTTCTTTTACATTTTATTGTTTTAAGATGGCTATACCCTTACACACACCCACACTCATAAATGCAGGTATCCTTCCATTCCGGATCCCATGGGTAAAGATACTGCTATAGCCTTCAATGACTCTGAAGATCTGATCTACCAAGCCGAATACGAAGGTGAGGAAGATTGTGAGGTGCCAGGTGAATTGGCCAAACTACTACAACAAGAGGAAAGAGTTATTCAGCCTCATGAGGAGCTATTGGATAAAATCAACTTTGGTATCGAGGAGGATAAAAAGGAAATCAAAGTGGGTGCCAATCTAGAGCCGAATGTCAAAGAGCATCTAATTCAGCTATTGCATGATTATGTTGAGATCTTTGCTTGGTCATACGAAGACATGTTGGGACTTGATACAAACATTGTGGTACATCGTCTACCCATAAGAGAAGATTGTCCACCAGTGAAACAAAAAGTCCGTCGCATGAGACCTGACATGTCAGAGAAGATCAAAGCAGAAGTTATGAAATAGTTCAATGCTGGATTCCTGGCTGTTACTTCTTATCCTCAATGGGTTGCCAACATTGTTCTCGTGCCTAAAAAGGACGGCAAAGTGAGAATATGCATGGATTATAGATATTTAAACAGGGCCAACCCTAAAGATAATTTTCCACTTCCACACATCGACATCCTGGTTGACAATACAGCCCAGCATAAAGTATTTTCTTTCATGGACGGATTCTCAGGCTATAACCAGATCAAAATGGCACCTGAGGACATGGAGAAAACTACATTTGTCACACAGTGGGGTACGTTCTGCTATAAAGTGATGCCATTCGGGCTGAAAAATGTCGGGGCAACCTATCAACACGCCATGGTAGCTTTGTTTCATGATATGATACATTATGAGATAGAGGTCTACGTAGATGACATGATAGCCTGATCACAAACTGAATAAGAACACCTTGATCACTTGCAAAAACTGTTTGTGAGATTGAAGGAGTACAAACTAAGGTTAAACCCGAACAAGTGCACATTTGGAGTCCGTTCCGGTAAACTCTTAGGTTTCATTGTCAGCAACAAAGGCATCGAGGTTGATCCTGCCAAGGTTAAAGCAATACAAGAAATGCCCGCTCCTCGCACTGAGAAGGAAGTCAGAGGATTCTTAGGACGCCTGAACTATATTGCCAGATTCATTTCTCACCTAACATCTACTTGTGAACCAATCTTCAAACTGTTGAAGAAAGATCAAGTAGTCAGATGGAATTATGAGTGTCAGATTGCTTTTGACAAAATCAAGGAGTATTTACAAGAGCCTATTGTCTTGATGCCTCCAGTCAAGGGAAGACCACTAATCATGTATTTGACTGTTTTAGAGAATTCAATGGGGTGTGTATTGGGGCAGCATGACGGGTCTGGACGAAAAAAGCACGTTATTTACTACATGAGCAAAAAGTTTACCGACTGTGAAACCAGATATTCACTGCTCGAGAAAACTTGATGTGCTCTGGTATGGGCTGCTCGCTGGCTAAGACAGTATATGTTGACTCATACCACTTTGCTGATATCTAAGATGGATCCGATAAAGTACATCTTTGAGAAGCCTGCTCTGTCTGGGAGGATAGCTAGATGGCAGATGATCCTAACAGAATATGACATACAGTACACGACCCAAAAAGCTATAAAGGGCAGTGTGCTAGCTGATCATCTGGCCCATCAAGCTGTAGAGGATTATCAGTCCATGAAGTTTGAATTCCCAGACAAAGACATCATGACATTAGACGACGGTGAGGAAACCAGACCATATGATGGACCTGGACAAGGATCCTGATGGACCCTGTTCTTTGATGGGGCATCCAATGCACTTGGTAATGGTATAGGTGTTGTACTCATATCTCCGGAAGGGTGCCATACTCCCTTTACTGCCAGACATTGCTTCAATTGTACGAACAACACGGCAGAATACGAAGCATGCATCTTTGGTCTCAAGGCTGCCATAGACTTGGGAATCAAATCCTTAGTTGTGTTTGGAGATTCGGCTTTGGTCATCAGTCAGATCAAAGGAGAATGAGACACTAAGCATCCAAACCTTATCCCTTACAAAGAACATGTTTTGATATTGTTACCACATTTCGAGCAGATTACCTTTGAGCACTTCCCGCGAGAAGAAAATCAGCTAGCAGATGCTCTTGCCACAATGTCATCTATGTTTAAACTTAATTGGGATAACGAGGCTCCCCAGATCACTATTGAATGAATGGATGAACCAGCACACTGTCACGAGATTAATACTGAAGAAGTAGTGGACCAGCCTTGGTTTCATGAAGTCAAAAGGTATCTCGAGGCTCAAGAATATCCAGAAGGAGCTTCAATCAATGATAAAAAGTTCCTAAGGAGATTCTCTGCTAAGTTCTTCCTAAGTAATGGCATCCTGTACAAACGTAATCATAATTCTATTCTGCTTCGCTGTGTGGATAAGATTGAAGCTGAAAAGATTATGGCTGAATTGCATGAAGGTACCTTTGGCACTCACTCTAGTGGACATATGATGGAGAAGAAAATCCTACGGGCAGGCTATTATTGGTCTACCATGGAAGCAGACTGCTATCAACACTCTCGGACCTGTCATAAGTGTCAAATCTATGCAGACAAGGTGCACGTGCCTCCGGTTCCTCTAAATGTCTTAACAGCTCCTTGGCCCTTCACTATGTGTGGAATCAATATAATTGGGGAGATCAAGCCGACAACCTCCAATGGACACCGCTTCATTCTATTGGCCATTGACTATTTCATGAAGTGGGTCGAAGCAGCTTCCTTCGCATCCGTTACTAAGAATGTTGTTACCCGCTTCATCAAGCAGAATCTTATTTGCCAGTACGGTATCCCAGAAAGGATTATTACTGATAATTGTACAAACCTTAACAATATTATGATCATCGCCTTGTGTGAGTAGTTCAAGATTCAACATCACAATTCATCTCCCTATCGGCCAAAGATGAATGGTGCAGTCGAAGCTGCCAATAAAAACATTAAAAAGATCATACAGAAGATGACAGTCACCTACAAAGACTGGCATGAAATGCTACCGTTTGCTCCCCACGGGTACCGTACCATGGCTCGCACATCAACTGGGGCAACACCCTATTCTCTGGTTTATGGCATGGAAGCTGTTTTACCTATTGAGGTTCAGATCCCCTCTTTGAGAATCATGAAAGATGCAGGTTTGAGTGAGGACGATTGGATCCAAATTCGGCTTGATCAAATGAACTTAATTGATGAGAAAAGGCTTACTGGTGTTTGCCATGGTCAGATGTATCAAAAATAGACGATCAAGGCCTTCAACAAGAAAGTCAGACGCCAAGTATATCAAATTGGAGATCTGGTGATCAAGCGCATCGTCTTGCCACAAAGTGATCCCAAGGGAAAATGGACTCCTACCTATGAAGGACCATTTGTAATCAAGAACATCTTCTCCGGTGGGGCAATGATCTTAACCACCATGGATGGTGACGACCTGCCACACCATGCGAACGCAAACATAGTCAAAAAATACTACGCATAAGAGACCCGCTAGGTTGACACACCTAGGCAAAACAGGGGCATCCCGGCGAACCAAAAGGTTCGGGAAAAAATTATGGATAAAATAAAAAAATATGTACACCCGGCAAGTTGAAAACCCGAAAGGGAGACTTGGGCAAAAAAGGGTTTCCCGGTGGATTGAAAACCTGAAAGGGCAGTCCAGGCAAAAGTTAGGGAATTAAAGCGTATGACTATGTCTCGTCGGATCACTTTGAGGACAACTACAACCTCTTCACTAACAAACTCAGAGCTTCTGATCAATTCAATCATCTTCGGACGAATCAACAAATGGACAAGATATTAAGAGATACAGAAGCTATAGCAGAATGGGAATCCCATGGGATTATCACACATAGCTATCTTTCTTTGTATAAATTTTTCTTATTTTTCATGACACCATCCTCTTACTAGGATGTCTGTCTCCTTTGTACAAAATACTTATTCGAAGTAAATACAAAGATATCTCTTTAAAGTAGAGAAAGTTATTTGCCTTTTTCTTTACACTTGTGTTTTATTTACAAAAACGTCCAATGATTCATTAATGAACATATGCACTTGAACATAATTACTGTTTACAAATAAACAAAATGAAAAAGGACAATTACTGACAGGTCGAAAGAATAGGAAAACGTCTTTAGGCTATTCCATAAGAAATCCCTACAGTACGTTATTAAGATCCCCAGCGGAGCTGAAACCTTAAACTATTAATCCTCGGTAGAAACCATCCAGTTTCTCCAAGTTCCCCAGTAAGTTGTCTTGAAGCCTGAAAATCAATTGGATAACGGCTAACTTTTGTTTATCCCTAACCTAGGATGATTCCCCAGTAGAGTGGCAAGTGACCGAAACTTTTGAACTTTTTCCAAAGAGGAATAAGCTTTTTCTCACAGAGTTTTCGTTGCTCCCTAACAGAACGAAGATCTCCATTGATTAATCCCCACTAGAAGTCATCAAAATTCTCTGGATTCCCCAAGCAGATTACTCAAGCAGTATACGGAATTGCTCTCACAATAGGATTTTATCAATACTTTAACTTCAAGACATGAAGAATCCACATATCCTCAGTAGCAGACAAGGATTTATTTTCCTCAGTAATACAGCGAATCAACTTATATGCACATACATTACATCCACATATCATAAACATTGATAAAACACATGTATTGCATCATACATTTCATGCAACATAATTTTGGGTTCCAACTAACATTTTACCCTTTCAGGATAAGATTAACAGCTACTGCTAAACAATGTACAATCTAGATACAGTACAGATGCGCTCCAGACACGGAAGCCATTCTCTTACTCATTCAGATTCATCTTTCAAGATACAGTTCAGATACGCTCCAAATACGGAAGCCATTATGTTACTCATTTAGATTTCATCTATCAGATACAGTACGGATACGCTCCGGATATGGAAGCCATTCTGTTACTCATTCAGATTCAAGATGCAATTCAGATATGCTCCAGACACGGATTCCATTCTGATACTCATTCAGATTCAAGATACAGTTCAGATACGCTCCAGACACGGATGCCATTCTGATACTCATTCAGATTCAAGATACAGTTCAGATACGCTCCAGACACGGATGCCATTCTGATACTCATTCAGATTCAAGATACAATTCAGATACGCTCTAGATACGGAAGCCATTATATTACTCATTCAAATTTCATCTATCAAATACAGTTCAGATACGCTCCAGATACGGATGCCATTCTAATACTCATTCAGATTCAAGATACAGTTCAGATACGCTCCAGACACGGATGCCATTCTGATACTCATTCAGATTCAAAATAAAGTTCAGATACGCTCCAGATACGGAAGCCATTCTATTACTCATTCAGATTTCATCTATCAGATACAGTTCAGATACGCTCCAGATACAGATGCCATTCTGATACTCATTCAGATTCAAGATACAGTTCAGATGCGCTCCAGATACGGATGCCATTCTGATACTCATTCAGATTTAAGATACATTTTAGATACGCTCCAAATACGGATGTCATTCTGGTACTCATTCAGATTCCAAGTTCAGATACAGTTCAGATACGCTCCAGATACGGATGCCATTCTGGTACTCATTCAGATTTCAAGTTCAGATACAGTTCAGATACGCTCCAGATATGGATGCCATTCTGGTACTCATTCAGATTTCAAGTTCAGATACAGTACAGATACGCTCCAGATACGGATGCCATTCTGATACTCATTCAGATTCAAGATACAGTTCAGATACGCTCCAGATACGGATGCCATTTTGGTACTCATTTAGATTCCAAGTTCAGATACAGTTTAGATACGCTCCAGATACGAATGCAATTTTAGTACTCATTCAGATTCCAAGTTCAGATACAGTACGGATACACTTCGGATATGAATGCCATTTTGGTACTCATTCAAATTTCAAGTTCATATACAATTCAGATAAGCTCTAGATACGGATGCCATTCTGGTACTCATTCAGATTTCAAGTTCAGATACAGTCCGGATGCGCTCCAGACATGGATGCTATTTTGTCGCTCATACAAATTCAATCTCCAGATACAGCTCATGATACGTGCCAAACACGAACACCATTATGATACTTATTTTGACTTACCACTTACAATTCAACAAACATTCTTGGATGGCATCTACAAACCCATCTCCAACAAGACTCTATCACTTATCCAAATGGCATCTTTAAGTCCATTCCCCCAACTACACATTGTCGAGTGCAAATTTATGGGAACTCTAGTGTCCAATCATCTTTCACCTTCGAGTCACAAATGGCAAAGCTCGCAAATCTAACTCTTCAGGTCTAAGAAGATTGAACAGGGGCAGCTGTTGTACCCCAAAATTTTCCCTCTCATTCTTCAAGGCCTTTCTCACAAGGTTTCTCAAGGTTCAAGCTTGCACAAGTACTTTGGAATTTTCCAGTACCAAAATTAAAAGGAACCTGTCAAAAAGGGAGAAAATAGATAAAAATATCATTTTGACAAAATTTGGAGAAATACAAGTGTTCTTCGTTTCAGCTCTTTCGATTGGCCTTTTGGCCTATTTCGACACAAGCTTGGCTTGCGTCCTTCGACTGGGCATGGGCCTCTGGCACATTTTGGTTTGGATTCACAAGGGAAAAAGCCTCTTGTAATCTATTTCATTTCCAAGGCAAAAGGCTCTCTTTTAACATCCTTCGATTTGCACTTTTTGTTCCCTATTTGCCTCTTTCGAATATGAACATTTTGTCCTCCTACATACACTCTTTCGTTTGATCACATGTAACCCCTGGCATGCAAGCTTTCGATTGGACATAAGCCACCTTCACACAAAGGCTTCGATTGGAGTTTTGGTTCCCTTCGAATCACCATCTTTCAAACCCAACTCTGAATCCTTCGACGCAGTTTTCTTTAGTACATTTCTAGAACTCTTCGACACAAGTGGAAAATGGGATTTTGAAAGGACAACTAATCAAATTTGTGGACCCTGTTACGTGATCTTACTTTACAAGCCTTAATGCTTGTATTTCACTCCATAATTAATTGCTTACATTTTGGATTAAGCTATTGTCCAGGTGATTAAGCCTTTGTCCAGAAGTTTTTTGCATGAAAGTGAACTTGCTAAGTATAAATCCTGTCCCAAGCCCATGCTTTGCTAAAATCATGTTTGTACTTCACCATAAGTCAGGGAAGTCATCCCCTTTTAACCAACAACTTCAGTACTTCACCTTGGGATATTTGAAAATCTGACATAGCTTAAGATTCACGTTTCAGCCAAGCCACATCTTTGTTTAAACTTCTGTTGTACCACAAAATTTGCCCTCCCATTTTCTCATTGATTTCTCATCACAAAGCCCTTGGAGATCAAGATCCAGTTAGGGTTTCATCTGCTCAAGACTTCTCCTTGCACTGTTGACCCAAATTAGGGTTTGTGTTTGCACATAGATGTTTTGACCTAAATTGCCTAAGATGACTTTCATGCTTCATATTGAACTCCCAAGTTTATCCACATCAAGTTTCAAGTCTTGATTCCAAGTTTTGCCCAGTCAATTGGACAGTTGACCTAGAAATCAGCTGTATTGGGGAAAAAGTCAATTGTGGCCAATTGACAGTCAAATCTCATGAAAATTGACCCACATCAACATTATGAACTCACATGGACCATTTGATCAAGTTTGGATCACAATTTCACAAGAAATTTGATCAGATCACCAAAAGGGCAAAATGGTCATTTTTAGGGTTTTGACTGCACAAAGGCAATTTTTGACTGTTTGACCTAGCCAATGACAAACCAAGCTCACATATGGACTCAAGGACCCCATGGAATTGTCTTGACATGCTCAACAAGTTCAAAAGATCCCAAATACACAAGATTGACAGTTGAATTTCCCAGTCAATTGATCAATTTTGACTGTATACTGAAAAGTCAAACTTTGACTTTTTGGACAAAATCAAGAGTCAAGATTCATTTTTCATAAAAGCATGCCAAATCATAAAACTTGTTCATCAAGAAATCAATAATTGCAAATTAGGGTTTGAAATGAGAATTTTTCATAACTTAGAATTTTTCCAAGTTATGAAAAACCCTAATTTTTTCCCAACTTTGCCCCACTTTCTCAGCAAGATTCATTTGGATTCAAGAAAAAGTCAAAACATGAAAGTTGTAGCCTATTGCATAATCTACAACTTTGATTCACAAAGTTTTCCCAAAAGAAGCTTGTATCTCAAGTTACAATTTTTGGAACAAGGGTACCAAACCATTCTTAACTTAGTGAAAATTTGACCTATTTTAGGCAAGGTTTTTACCTAACTTCAAGACCATTTTTCACATACTTCCACTTGGAATTTCAATTTTCATTTTAAAAATGGATTGTAGTACATATTCCAAGCTTTCCAAAATGTCCAAGAACTCATCAAACAACATCATGGTTAGGGAGAATCGAATTTGGCAAGTTGGAAAAAAGCCACTTTGATTCATGGCCATGTACATGTTCATAACTTGTGCAATTTTTCAAATCAGCATGCTTCCCTTGATTACAGGCCTCTAAACCATCCAACACTCATAAATTTAATGCAAACTCTTTGTGCCAAGACCATGTTCTATGTGTTCAAGCATTGCATGATGGATTGATCCCAAAATAGATAAAGCACTTTAACCATTTTTGCAAAAAAGTGAGCTTTATGTCAAGTTGCAAATCAGCAAGTACAGATCAAATCTCTTTGGCACAAGATTATGAACAAAACACACTGATCAAGGGGAAGGTTAGAAGCACATTAGGGGGGGGGGGGGGGCTCTAGCTGTCTAAAACTCAAGTGGACATTTGTTTGCTTAAGTGTGAAGAAATGTGGCATAACACAACATAACTTTCATCTCAGCACAAACAAGCCTAAGCAAATACTTGGTACACTTTCTAAACATCCATCCTAAGCTAGAACACAAGCTAACCAAGTCCCAAACACTCTCATTCACAAAATCACCTTTGAACTGCACAAAAACAGGGCCTGCTGCAGTTTGAGTGCCAACTCTCATCCCTTTCATGCATTCTTGCTAAAACCACATCAAACACCTTCCCTACCATCAATGCAAACTATCCAAAGCATTAGAAGTGGACTGTAACTCCTCTAATCAGTTCCACCATTTTCATTTTCTTGTTTTGCAGTTGAAGTTCCATAGCTCGATTCAAAAGGTTTCAAGACAAAGTAAAACTTGGAATAGCATCCCTGGACACCAAGGAAGCTGTACCAATCATCACCTTGCACTGAAAGTACCTCAATCATCAGATACAACTTCAGCTGAACAGGTAAGTTCATGAACACGAATCTCTCTATATAGGCATTGTTAGCTTTAGGTTTGTGAAGAAAACATGTCACATTCATAGCCCTGAACATGCCCATGTGATTAGATTTCATTTATATTATGTATGCTTAGAGAATTTTAAGTCTGAATATGGAAGAAAAGTTAGGTTAAGATTTGGGAATGATAAAATTCTCTCTCATTTCTGAGAGTTAGGAGGAGTTCTTTACATATTCAGAATCGTGATTCAATGCTTAACATTTTTGGTGTTGTAAGTTTTTGCTAAAACTCAAAGAATCAGGACCTTGCAATGGAAGAAAAGAGGCGCGTGTTTTTGTTCAAACATGAATGCTGGAGGTTGAAGAAAGACTTGGTGGGCTGGGCTTGTGTTGTCATTTCTTTTTACACCCTTTT